>JAGDQP010019410.1:0-34913 GCA_022664845.1 Lepisma saccharinum
AAGGAACTTGGCTCATCCGTCTCCCATTTCACACCTTTTTAGGGCTAAAGAACTTGGCTCCACTTTTTGCACCTCTGGTGTTTTTGTTCGGTATATTATAATGAAACAGACTACAGTAAATTACAATATAAAATAGTAAATTGACATTTTAAAGAAAACCCCGACGGGTTTTCTTTAATATTAACACGGATTTTAACCCGTGACATTCAGATACAAAGCGTTAACAATTACTCCAAGGGCACAGTGATATGCTACTCTCATTAACAAAAATAATTGCGCTAATATTATGAGTACGTCTCTTAATCGAAAAAAACTGTTTGTAAATTGTTACATTTTATTATTAATCAGCATTTATTTGATTTGTTTTTTTTTCGCGTACTAAAAGGCAGCACAGAATCTAAGAAATACTACGTCTGGGGTAAATTTACATCGAAATGATGCGTCCCAAATGCTCCTAACCATCTATGTCCCGAGACAAATGTTCTGTTTTGCCCCTCCCGGTTTTTTATTTAGGGCTGGTGGAAGGTTACGTATAAGACATATTTAATACATCTGACTTGATTGTTTTTCTGAATAAAAATCTATATTATAAAAGTGTAGAAAATTTGTGTGGGACATCTCCATGCCAAAACCATTGAACCGATCCAAACAATTTTTGGTACCTAGATAGATCTTTGCCCGGACTAGATTTGTACAGCTATAGACATAAAGATTGTCGCATGTCTATAGCTGACATTTCTTCTCTCAAAAATAAATATATTGAAGCGTCGTATAAATTCACTGACTTGCAATGATAAGAAGAATTGCGTAATTTGTGTGAAAAATATTGTCCTGATATATAGCCAAACAAGGGTAATATACAATAAAATTAAATTTTGCGTCGAAAAAATTCGATGTCCAAAAATCCCAGCCAGTTGTAAAGTTCTCTCGTTTTCCCCACGCAAAGGGATTTTTTTGTAACCCAAAGGGAATTTTTATTTATAGGCTTTGCTAACAAATTAAATGCTTGATGAACTTAATGAAGACAGAACTATTTACGACGAAGATGAGGATCAATTGTATTAAAAATGAATTAGCATATTTGTTTCTAAATAATGTAACTCAATTTCGGTTCCGTAAACCCAAATTGTTACAAATAAATGTCAAATGAGATATTTTTTCAAGAAGTTAGAAAACATCTAATTTACTCTTGACCATCACTGCCCTCTGTTAGTAAATGAAAGAACTACATGATTTGTCCAGTTATTTCTATCATATTTCAAATTTAAGTGTGCAATCAGGGCAGATATTAACAAATTGTTTTAATTTTAAATAACTTATAATAAAAATATATATTTTATCTTGTCAGATTTGCTAAAACCTTGCGTTAAAAGAGAGAGTCTTCTTGAAACGTTTGTTCGATGGTTAATAAAATAAAACCGTCATTTCATATGTATTTCTAGAATGCAGGGTGATGGCAATCTAGCCTATTAGTTTAGGGCAACGGTTCCCGAACATTTGACATGTTGAGAAATGTGTCCGTGTAGATGCATTTTCGAACGACCTAAGCCAGGGATTATTTAGGGGGTAGGGGTAGGTCCGGACTCCCACTCGCGAAATTCGGATGTTTTTAGTAATATTAGTATAATTTTTCGCAAAATTATATGCATTTTACGTAAATTTCACACACACACACACAGACCTCGGGCCCTCCTTGTGAAGGCGCTGGTTCTGCGTGAAACCATCTTCTAGATACGTGCCTACCTTAAGCAAGCGATTTTCAATGGCAGGTTCGCGAAATTATTTTACCAGTTCCAGGCAAAGTGCTGTTATTTATCTATTTTGTTGAATCTGGAAACTTATATTTTTAATTTTCTTTCTGCAATAAATGCGTAGGTTAAAAAGATATTATGCCAACGCTCGAACTCCAATAAACTTCAAACCTATTATCAGTTCCCAACTATTGCAGAGTTCCATAGATCAGTTCCGGCGTAAGTCAATCTGGGGCCGGGAGCAAGTAAACTTGATTGATGGCCGTTCACGATAACAATCGTGAGCTGATGCTGCTACTGTTGGCTGAATATCTAATTTTCCGTTATTTAGAGCCCCACGGGAAAGCTCAGTTGCCAAGACAGATATTTTCTCGCTCACTCGCCGTAACGTAAAAATGACTTCTTAGAATCTGAAGTCATGCTTATTAGCTATTAGTGTCAAGCGAAAAAATAAAGAGTTCTGAGACGGCATAGCTGTTACGTCACCGACCACCATTCATTCATGGAAATAGATGAATAACAAAACATTTAGATTAGTTTAATTTGAACACCCAATTTGTACCATGTAAGTTTAGTCAGTTTTAAACTGTCTAATCAGGTGATTTCATATGAAGTGTTTGAATGACAAATTACCAGTAAAAGTTCTATGTTGTTCCTGGATGACGAAATCAATCATCAGACATTCTTCGAACAGTTACAGCTTAAAACTTTACAGTCTTTAACCAAAGGCAAAGAATCAGGTTTTCGCTCAATTGTTCTGGGTTTCGTTGTTCGCTTGAAAATCGAGTGGCGATTCGAATACAATAAGTAGGTAGTATATTTTTTCCAGTACTTGTGTGTTCTTTACAACTCAGAATGTATTTTTGAAATAATAAATTTTAGCAATACGAAAATGATAACATGTCTTTCGTGAGATCATCCGTGTTTGATATATTCTCATTTCAATAAAAAAATTTCTGCCGAATATTTCCCATTACCTCATGTCTTAATGTAATGATTTTTGGCTGCGGTTCCTTCGGATATATCATTTTTTATGGCTTCCTGTATATTTCGTCATTTCTAATCTCATATATCTTCACCCGTTTGCGATACATCTTCATTTCTTAGTCAAGAGAAAGAGAAACAATATCTTACGTTTTTTTTTAAATATTTTAAAAATGAATCTGAACCAGTGTACAGTTTTCGTTTTTTCTTCTTTACTTCCAAAGGCAGTACAAATATGTGAAAAAATTTGTGGGGAATTTTATATTTTTAATGATGTCGAAAATATTAAACCAGGGGCATCGCGAATTTTTGTGTTCGTAGTAAATGTTTTTAGTAAATGTCAACAGTAGGTACTTGTAGAATGGACGAAAAAAGTGTCACTGGAATTCGATGAAAAATATTTCTTTGATATCTTTTCTTTGTTTTTAACAATATTAGTTATTTTTTTTTACAGTAACAGCGTCTGTTACAGTAAACGCCAGAACCACGAAATACAGAGAAACTACGATAAAATATGACCAATGTTTGAATTCTACATGGCTCTTTCTCTCCCTTTCTGTTTGCTTGCTAAAGTACTAGCGAAATATCAAAAGACTTGATGTACTTGCAAAACATCCAGAAATATAATTATTAACAAAAGTTTCACGGTAAAACTTTACGAATAAACAACGAACGACACTTATAAATATGTAATTTACGTAAAATAAAATACAGAAAATTAATTCCGAGGATTATTATAACAATAAGAATAAAGTATATTCAATAAATGGTAAAAAAAAATAACTAAAATTGTTAAAAACAAAGAAAATATATCAAAGAAATATTTTTCATCGAATTCCAGTGACACTTTTTTCGTCCATTCTACAAGTACCTACTGTTGAAAAACATTTACTACGAACATAAAATTCGCGATGCCCCTGGTTTAATATTTTCGACATCATTAAAAATATAAAATTCCCCACAAATTTTTTCACATATTTGTACTGCCTTTGGAAGTAAAGAAGAAAACACGAAAACTGTTCACTGGTTCAGATTCATTTTTAAAATATTTAAAAAAAAACGTAAGATATTGTTTCTCTTTCTCTTGACTAAGAAATGAAGATGTATCGCAAACGGGTGAAGATATATGAGATTAGAAATGACGAAATATACAGGAAACCATAAAAAATGATATATCCGAAGGAACCGCAGCCAAAAATCATTACATTAAGACATGAGGTAATGGGAAATATTCGGCAGAAATTTTTTTATTGAAATGAGAATATATCAAACACGGATGATCTCACGAAAGACATGTTATCATTTTCGTATTGCTAAAATTTATTGTTTCAAAAATACATTCTGAGTTGTAACAAACACACAAATACTGGAATTATAGACTGCCTACTTATTGCATACGAATCACCACTCGATTTTCAAGCGAACAACGAAAGACAGAACAATTGTGCGAAAACCTGATTCTTTGCCTTTGGGTAAAAACTGTAAAGTTTTAAGCTGTAACTGTCCGAAGAATGTCTGATGATTGATTTCGTCATCCAGGAACAACAGAGAACTTTTACTGGTAATTTGTCATTCAAACACTTCATATGAAATCACCTGATTAGACAGTTTAAAACTGACTAAACTTACATGGTACGAATTGGGTGTTTAAATTAAACTAATCTAAATGTTTTGTTATTCATCTATTTCCGTTTTCTCAATCATCAAATCAACAATCCAGTTGTTAAGGGATAAAATATTAACTGTTATTCATTAGTTTGATTTTCAGTTTCTTGTGAGAAAATATTATAATCGTAAATTGAGAAATAATGCCATTTCATACTGCATTGGAGATTTGTCAATCCAGCAAAACCAGCTTGAACCAACAGTACGATGTAGCATTCCCGAAAAAGTCGCATCGAATCAAGTTAAACGTTTGAATCAACCAGATTAGCCAGAAGATTTAAACTCTTGATACACTATGTATATATTGGAAAACCTTTAAAAAAAAAGAATTATGGATTAATGACTTACATTGTTTTGGTCCTAAACTACATGACAGCAACAACTTTAGGGTTTTCTTTTTGTTTCCAATAACTCACCTCCCAGGAACGAAAATTTGTGCCTACTTGTCGTCCACTATGGATTTCAGGTACTCTAATAATTGATATTTTTATATGTTGTTACAAATTGTATTTACTGAGTGAAGCACCTTTGGTGTAAGTATTTTCAGGTACGATAAAATAGATTCCTGAAAAAAACATTTAAGAACATCATCAATTATTACACATACTTAAATTACTCGCTAACAGATTATTATAATACAGTTCTAGTTGATGTTACATTTTAAATAAGTGCATATTGGAATTTCATATATTACAATTTATGACCAGTCTCTTTCTCAACCCTTCGTCACCCCTCAACCCTTTTCGTCATTTCAGCACTAGATTCTGTTGTTGGTATGCATACTGGAGAAAATGGTAAATGGTGTATTTATGTCGGGTTTAGGGTTGTCCCCTAAAGTATGTCAGGTTGTGTGCGTCTATCTAGGTTCTGGAATACGGGAAATCTAGTACTAAATTGCTTCCAACAATTGATCTTCACAGTTTTGTCTGCCTGCGAGTATTTCAACATTGATCTCCCATAAGAAAAATGTCGCCTTCCCAGTTCTCTCTACAAAAAAATGACAAAACTATGTTAAATATATATGCACTTAGCCTTATTCAATGTGTACATATCTCCTTGATGTGTCTGCACAATAACAATGAAAAATATTTATTCTTTCTATCCGAAAACTGAAAAGAAAAAAGGGACACGAATTATGGAAAGCAGATTTCTTCTGATTCACCTACTGGCACCACTAACCCCTTTAAAGAAACACCAAATCAATTTACGAAATTTATACAACCAAGAACTTTTAATGCCACACGTCAAGCACAAACTCAATTATGGAAAAGAGTCGTGGGTCTCGCTCAAAACTTTCCTCTCTCAAACAGTAGAGAACGCGTTGGTTGGGTCCTAACAATATTTATCAGGGCCTCAACAATATTTATCATAATTCCTACGTTATCAAAATTGTAGGCGAAACAGGAATTCCTGTTTCCCCTACTGTTAAGACGAAGGGGAAAATATTAAACTGTGGGAATTTTCTTGTGAATTCCCTCAATGAATGCTTAGAACGTAGGGAAATTACATCCTATACATTTATTTCATGTTGCCATCAGTACATCCTTCATTATATACAATTCACTATTAATTCGGTGCTTTTCAAATTAAATTTTTAATATTAATCGACAAACTTGATAGATAAGAAAGGTAGAGAAGAAGTAAATTCTTAATTTTAATTGGTAGATGTTAATGAGTAAGTTTGCAATAAGGCCATCCAGTTCGAACCTTTGACTTGTAGACAGGCAATTACAAGTGAATGAAGTGTATTGTGAAAAGTTGTGCCACAGATATGGCGAACTACGCTGACACCAAATATGGCAATAAGCTATTAGTAATACGAAGATTATTTATATCGAATTAACAGACGTCATGCTGAGAAGTTTTATTGGAAATGTACATTCGGATGTAAAGCCACTTAAAGATAAGCACATAAAATAATGTGTACATCCGCACGACCCACAAAGGGCGTGAGGGGTAACATACGAGAAAAAAATGTCGAACCTGAAACAAGTTGCAACAGAAGGGATTTAAATATTTTTGAGGCAAGTCCACTGTGCGTGTAACATATTCAAAATTGAACAAAATCTGAGTAAGGGAACACCTTCAAAATGGCGGCCATTTCAATATGGCTGCCGTACGTAACAGTACTTCACATTTTCAATCCTGTGTCCCTCTACGTTGCACATAGCGTGATGACACCTATTACTAAAATAATTTTTAACAATAAAATTTCATTTCAAACGGAATATAGATCTTTCATCTATCTTATAAAGTTATAAACAACCAAATTACACTTCCATCTGTATACGAAAGTTCTACGAAAATAGTGCGTTTGTGGCATTTACGTGCACTAATCTCGTTTCAAGTAGTAGTTACAATTACTTTCATGAGATAAAACGTGTGCTTTGTTTTTATCTTTTCATTAAGCCATAAGTAATGTATATACTGTAATATTTAGTAAATATACGCCTGAAAGTGTATCTGTTATTAGCTATTGTGCTGAATATGGTAGTAGGTGTAATATAGAAAAGTAAGGGGTTGAACCTAAAACAAATTTCACCAGAAGTAATTTCAATCTGTGTGAGATAAGTTCAGTGGGCTGAATAAGATATTCAAAATAGGACAAAATCTGAGCATGGGAACACCCTGAAATTGAGTGGCTTAAGTATGGCCCAATGAACAACTACTGCTAGAATGCAAAATTAAATGTCTTAATTCTACACCTGAAAACATTGCTTCCTTATAGCCCAGTTGCTTTAGATCCAAAAGTGGCCTAAAAAAATATATATATATAGTTCTGGCAATAGTCTTAAAATGTCCTTCGGGGCTTCCATTTGAACATACTAAAAGGACCCGGTGGGGCGGGGAGGATTGGAAACCTGCCGCCATCGTGGATTTTATGTTTCTTTTTTCGGTTTCTCCTAAATATCTCGAAAACTATCAATTTTTATGTACCATAGGGAAAACTCGCATCTGTAAGCAGGATATTTCAGTTCTAGAGCTTGTAGCAATTCCTAATAGATTCAGTATTGATATTTGTATTAGTAGAGGTAGAAGGAGTAGGGGGTCCCTAAGGGAAGGGGGACGAAAAAGAAAAACATGTAGGACGCTGAAAACGTCTACTTTCACACCTTATTGACTTAAATAAAATTATCAATGAGGTATTCTTCTTGCTTATTGATGTTTTCGCCATTTGAGAGACAATTTGAGTTTAAAATACTTTAACTGTAAATTTTTTCATCAGAAACCAAAATGCGGAGGTAGGTTAAAATTTATTCGATTTAATAAAGATAAAGTTACATATAAATTATAGATATTAAGTAAACATGATCACTTAGTTACATGTAATAAGTAGTGTTCCTGTAAAGATGAATGGCGGTAGGCTTCACTAGACTTCGTCGTCAGAAAACTATTCCTCATCTGGTGAAGACAGTTGTCTGTTGATACACACCAGAGCATTGTGAGCAGGCAATACTGCACGTTACACCTGATTTCCGGCAGCAACATTTCGATCCTCACCCAGTCTTGCATGCGTAAAATATCATATTTAAAATGTTGTCTGGAGCGGCAGGGTCCAAGGTGCGGATCGGTTCCAGTGTGGATGAGACTGTAGTCAACCCCTGCTCTTGGGATCAAGGTTTGTTCCCAGCCACAGTTGGATCTGGTGATACACCCGAAAACAATGTTGGGCAGCTGAACTCTTAGTGGGAGGGAATGGGTTCGCATCAGGATTTATTTCTCGCGCCGATCTCTGGAACCAGGTGTACCTGAAGGCGTTTAGAGTTTCTGGTTGGGGGGAGCTCCGTACAAAGCAAGAAACATTTTCTGCCTTGCTTTAACGAGAACCTCTGGTGTGTTGTTAAGGTGGTAAAATTTTGCTGGGATGTCATGAAGGTGCTGATTTTTTCTTGAAAACTTTGACGATCTTTATATTTCCTTGATTGTACATAGCCGGTGTATTATCGCAGCGACTGAAATCATGCAGAAACAATATGTTTTCTTTAAGAAACGAGGGTTCTGGTTGTTTCGAGGAGAAACTTTTGGGTCCAGCTTTCAATTTTCCCGGTTTATAAAAATTAATTTTCTTTTCAAGTGGAGTCAGAGCAACTAGCAACACCAAGAGGTCCACATCCTCCCCCACCACAACGACGTTCTGAGAATTTGACAATTTTCCAATAGCTCTTTGAACTATTAGGACGTCGGCATCCCCATACCTGGAAACCCTAAAATCCATTTTAAGGGAATTTAGGAACAAGGGACGCAGTGGATCTTGCTTTGTTCTTCGCATTCGTTAGGAATTGATCCTGTTTCAGAGTGAGAGGGAGGTGGTCTTGTACTCTGACGTTTACATTATGTTTTAGAGGTGCCTTCTGCCTGCTCTGTTCTGCAGTTTTCGTACGCTTGGAAGTATTTTCGTAACCATCAAACAATACGGTGCGCCTGTCTCCAGTGTCTTGTGATGTACTTTATGTACGAATCGTAAATACCGGCATCGTTTGTAGCTTCATTCCACTTTAATCGAAGTAATAGGAAACCTCCGTCCAGTACCTCTGAAGCAAGTCAATGTTGTTTTCCAAAGGAATAAAAACATCGTAGGGGGAGGATTTAGTTATTTTCCTCATCCCACTCTCCTCAAAAAGAGACAAGGGATATGGAGCCAACTTGTAATTGAAGCAGTCAGCCAAACTCTCATCAGTTTGCTTAACGATTGCAATTTGTTGAAAATTAAGGAGAGGATCAACAACAATGTTGTGAGTCTTTGTTCCTGCACAGGTCAATGAAGCCAAGGACAGGACTATCTTTTCTGACTAGTTTCACTTCTCCAAAAGTTTAACCTATCAACTTTGCTAGGCATGCATCACCTACTTGTACAGCTTTATAACACTTGATTGATTCATTGCCCAAGTTTCTGAATTTTCAGCAAAAGAAGCATGATCTTTAAACCATTCTGTCAGTTTCTGTACATCTGAAGCGTCACGGGAAAGTCCTGAATCCCAGATCGGCGTGTTGTTCTCCTTAGGTGAAATGCAGACAAGCAAAACCTTTCAATGATTGACAAATCTTGTAAGTAAAACTTTTTGGTAAACTTTTATTTTTATGTAGCCAGCCCGTTACGATTCTCCTTTAGCTGTTAAAATCCACACCCATGCCCCTGCCAAGACTTGAACCCGGGACCTTCGAGCCGATGGCTTACCGCCGCAGACCTCTCGGCTACCCGGCCGACAGCTTTTAAGTGGGCACAATTCCTTGTGCATATTTAGTTTGTGACACCTCGTCCTCGCGTGAGACCACCAACACTTTTGATGTTTCTCATCAATGTCTGCTCGATGAGCATGCGAGACCATACACCACTCCAGAAAGAATCAGCTCTCCTTGTGTCACAATCTTTGCATATTCCTCTTGAGACTGTTTTTGTTGAAGCTGCAACAGGTCCTGCAAATACAAGTGACTTGACTTGGCGTACAGGGTGTGGTCGCTGGCATGAAATATATCATGTGGAATACACAACAAAGATTATTCTCTCAGTACCCAGGTCGTTCAGCATTTACATACTATTTCATGAAAGAAACCATTCAAAAGTACTGTACCCACAATGTTGCAGTGGGTTCACTTTTAAGTATCACGTTCAATTCTTGGCTGAATGCAGATGCAAGTTTTTGAATTTCTGTGTCATCATTCATCTTGGATAAAGTGGGTGTTTCAGTTAGAAAAGTTTACAAGAAGTGCTTGATGTTCTCCATTTTACCATATGGTACATCCATACGATCTAACACTAGATGGACTAAACTTTCCTAAACCAGTAAATGAGCTCGAATTGCTCATGCATACACACATCCTAACAGTATTTTGTCTACTGAGTGTGGAGCATATACTGTGCACAGTAACTCCCGCAGACCGCTGTCAGCCATTATTTCCCCGATGCCGCCTACAAAAGACAAGAGCAAGTGGAACCCTTCTAGTCTGACAACTACGTTGGACAAGTCTGAGTCGGGAGCAGCTGAGGCCACTATCTCGCGAGCCTTTATGTACAATGGCTGATCACAGGTGATGAAACATGTACCCGGGTTCAGTTATTTACATTCCTACATGGTCATTTTGATCACAGTAAAGACTGTATCATAGTTTAATGGTGGGGCTTTAACAAACATTACGAGTACAACTTCACTTTTTTCACTGCTCATCGATGCGTTGGCTGCGATCATAAAAGAGAACTGGCAGTCATTACTGTTCTCCAAAAATAAATATTATTGTTCTCCATCGCCTCCTCAATATAGTCAAACGAATGTCGCGGATGGCCGTGCAGTCTGCGGCGGTAGGCCAACGGTTCGAAGGTCCCGTGTTCGAATCCCGGTAGGGGCATGTGTGTGGATTTTAATAGTTAAGGGGCGAATCGTGACAGGCCGAAGTCCAAAGTTACCAGACTGGCCCATAAAAAATTAAGTTTACGTTTTTACTAATGTCGATCCCTTTTTGTAGAACTGCCCGGTCTTATGTGTGTAAAAATGACAGGTAACAATCGTGGTGATATATTGCCTTGCTGGCTACTAAATCATTTGAGTCAGCCAAACGTAACTTCATTTCTGTTGCCCACTGGTCACCCCTACGATCCCCTGCTTTAATACAGTGTCCCTTCATTTCCACGGTTCTTATTTTGTAGATATGACGTCGCTTATGAGGTCATTTTATCCTGTTTTTTTTTTTCATAAAACATTCGTCGATAGTTTCACAGCAGTACAAGCATTTACTTTTGAAGTCAAATGCACGTTGACTCGACCACAAAAGGGCAGATTGAGCTCCTAATGTTGATGGCTCAACAACTTTTTTGATTGCTGATTTTATAGAGGTCTTCCTGATGTAAGCTTTTTTGCAGGAGGAGTGCATGACCAGTAAGTCATTCAAGTTCCTTCTCTCGTCCATCCTTCCTTAAGAAGCTACACTCTTTCAAACCATTCAGTCTCTTTATAGCGACTTTCACTTCATCACATCCTTTCCTAACTTTGTCTCTACAAACAAAAAACTTCGCATTATTTGTAGCTATCATTTCCATTAAACTGTTTACAATAGACAAGTTTTCTCACCTGTAAGCAATGTATAAATAATCTATTTCTACCAATATACAGTAACAAAGCATCAAAACAGTGCATAACAACTAAAAGCACTACACGTCTACAAACATTTTATCAAACACTAAATCACATAAACAACACAATTTCTAGTGAGACAGCCATCTGGTTCCTGATAGGCCCCCGCCAGCCAATCCTGTACGACTATGGAAAGTGAGTTTTTAATTAACAGCCATCAATGAAGTTATTCAGGAGTGTTAAAATATAAATAGTATTTTTCATGTAAGACGTAGAATTTTTGTTTATTTACGTATTTATTTGTTTAATTATTATGTTTAGTGTTCCTTTTATATAATTATCTCTTTCATTTTGGGATTGTTTGATTAGATGTAGTATGGAAAAGAGGATGAGAGGAAATCAGCAATGTAATGGTTGTTAATTAAAAATTCACTTTCTGTAGTAGGTACGGGTTTGGCTGGCGGGGACCGTTGAAAAATAAAACCAGGCCGAGTCGGCTGCAATTGTTGTAAGCAACAGTATTACCAACTGTACAACATTTATTTGACCACAAATATCAACAAAGCTAGAGACCAAGCGTCCCATAAGTGAATTATTATGCTTACATATGCGATTTTTCCCTCCGGAAATTGAAATTCTGTCAAATTAAACGTCAATTATCTCGTAAAAGGTTTGAGCTTAAAAAAGTTTTGTAGGCAATTTAAGTCTCTTTCATTTTTCCTTTCCAAGATGGCGGCAGGTTGCCGACCTCCCACCACCGGGGCTTTTTACTATGTTGAAATGGAAGCCCCAAAGGACAGTTTAAGATAATTTGCAGAACTATAAGATTTGTTCTTTCTCAAGACCTTAAATGGCTGGGTTATTAATAAATAATTCGGACAGATTTAAAATGCAGAAGTTTTTCTGGTAAGCAGACAAGTATTTTCTAGTAACCGTCGAGAGCTGACGTCACTCATTTCCAGGGAACAACAGAAAAGCTTCAGATTTTATTTAAGGTGGACTTAAAATACTTTTTTTTAAATTAGATTTTGAAGAATATTTTTGACCATAAGTATTGCTGAGCTTATTTAACTAATCGTAACCCCTCGTAAACTAGAGGTTAGCGTTGTGCGCTGCGACGCCAGGGATTCTAGGTTGGAATCCTGTGTAAAACATGGATATTTGTGTGTGTCTACTAATTTTTCTCATCTTCATTCATCCATTCCCACCGTCGCAAATCATCCGGTCGGGTACCATAACTGCGTTAAGTAACGAAGAAATGTCTAGAAATACTGAAGTGGCTATCACAATCATCTCTGATGCACGTAGCTACAAGTTCAAACTCCGAAGTGGTCAATCACACGAAATGATTGTGAATCAAACTAACCAAACAACTGTAGGACCTGTCCTTCCAAGACCATCAGACTGTTTGAAAAGCTCAACAGCAAGTAAACAACAACTACTATTACAAAAATTACTTATAACAACAAAACAACAAGTAAAGTGGAAATTGTGTATATAGACTCAACAAGAGCTCACGAACGGGTTAGGAACCCACTTAACCAAATAACTGTAGACAAGTCCTTCGAAACCTATCAGTCCTTCAACACGGTAATAAAGTAACAACGATTATTAAAAACATACAACAAAGCAACAGCAAACAACGTGCAAACTGTGTATACAGACAATAACAACGGAATACTATTAGTATTATTATTATAAATATTAATAGTAATAATCGTAGCACAACAGCTGTACAAAGTCTGTACCAAAGATCAGATCAAAACAAACACAAAATATTGGCCCCAACTCGTGGTTCTTCATATTTGGGAATCAAACTCAGTACCAATAAACATATTTTGTGAAATTAGAATTTCAAATATATATTCATAACTAAGAACCTCAGGCAAGAGAATACCAACCCAGGAAACATGTTCTTATATTTGATAGACAATACGCCTCGCCAAAAAGGAAGCAAGTATGAACGTATACACACCAGAGGTAGTGCTTTGCCGCATAAATAAGATCCAAATAGAGGTACGTTCTGTGATGGGTCCACAGGTTCAGGCTTCAAGACCCGCTTCCAGACTAAATCAGAGGCCATTATATTATTGTATAGTGATAGATCAGTAGGTTCGCTTGCAACTTTGCGCCATCGCATCCTAATAGAAACAGTTTTATTAGGAAAACGATTTATCACCCCCGAACGGTTATCTCCAACTGATTCAGCCACAAAATATCAGTCTTCGATTTTATTATCAAGTACTGGAATGGAAATCTGAGGAAAACACAGAGATAGCTTATCAATAGGGATAGACGATGAAAGGTGACAAATATTTTCCTCTTACAAGAACTTTACCACCTGCAAAACAATCATTACTTAATATCATCCGTTGGAACTGTTTCACAGAATGTGTAACTTATCGCTGAACGCGCAAAAGAAACGAATTCCCTTATTCTAATTGCTGTGGTAAATGTCAAATAAGAGGTTGTGCTCAGATTTTGAATGTTATTCAAAACCATTTCAATCGCTTCTGTTGCAATTTGTTTCATCCTAAACCTTATTTTACCCCTACTAATACAGGGATCCGATACAACAAATTCTAAAGCTTTAAAGCTACAATTGCTTCGTGCTAGTAGTTGTCACTACACGGTATCCAATTCAAAATGAATTAAATGCTCGACGAATATTATTTTTACAGGGATAATTTGTATTTAGTTATTTAGTTATTGTTTCAGAATATAAAAAGATATTCCGGTTCACTTATTGATATTCGGTTATTATTATATATACAGAGCTCGAAAAATTATCTTCTGACCTAGGCTCAGAAAACCAGCGCCACAATAATACAATTTGATGCATAAGCCTACATGTTTACGCCTTAAATTACAGTTACTGGTATAAAAAGTACAAGCTTACATTAGTGTACAATTGTTCCTCAAAGATTCCAGTATTTGAAAGCAATATAAGCAGGGTGCGAATTACGGCCGGGTATGGGGGGAATTAATTTATCCCTGGCTTCTAAAATTATCTATTCCAGGGAAGGGGATGAATTTTCCCCTCTAACAAGTTATAGTTCTCTTTTCACGATTGATTCAGAACTGAGTCGACATATTATTTACAGTTTAACCTATTATATACCTCAGCTAAGAGTGGCACAGTCGAGTTCTATTAGTGTATTTGTGTAGTGTATTTTTAGACTGATATAATCTTGCAACAATATTCACTCACAGTGTCCTGCAAGGAGTCGATCTGTCGAGAGTAATCATGGTAAGTGTTAGTGGAAACATCTTGCCGTTATTTTCATAAATTATTAAACCGTTAAGTGCAGTTAAATGTAAAGAAAAAATGTTCAAGTTTCATAGAGTTGCATAACTTAACAGAACAAACTTACCTACATTATGGAAATATTGTTTAATTTGTGTTTGAGTACAATCTAGTACTATGAAACTAATAGTGCAAGACAACATGGCAAGTTACTTCACTTCTGTTTCGAAGAAAGATTGAAGTGAATCTGGAGGTACTTGTAGTGTTACGAACTATTGTACAGCACCATGTCTTAGTAGTAACAGTGAATGTTACAAAAATAGCGGCAATAATAAAAATGAAGAGACAGAAGTTTTTAAAGTAAGTTGCGCAGGTGGTTGTGTTCTAAAGAAAAGATTTATGCAATGCCAAAATTCGAGGTTTTGGGTAACTTGCAATAAGATTGGTAAGGTTGTGTGTTCTACTTATCAAAACATGCAAATGTACAGAAAAAATGTTGTGTGTAGACAAAACTTTTATTACGGGTGTTACAGGTAGTACTCCTGAAAAGTTGAATGACAAAATCATTGACTACAATAAAAGCCGGTGACACAATAGAGGAAATGAGCCAAATTTCGCCTACTAGTCTAATTTAGCCCACACAAGTTTCTCAATTAGTATGAGGTTTAAATTATTGCAGTTTATCGTCACGCCCTAAGTAACGCGCGAACAGTAATCTCTAATGTTCTCAAGGGTGTGGTCTGTGTCTCGTGGTCGTTTGTAATTTTTTCCTTGTGGTAGTTTTGCAGTGGTGTTTACGTTGCATGAGGCATTCAACAAACTAAGTTTTATAGTGGTAACAATAAGCATACTTGGTTGAACTATACAGTAATATACATTGATACTTTGGCGGGGAAAAGCTTTACTCTGATGTGAGAAGAATCACATTTTACAGTACCAAGAGTGTCCTAATTTCGCCCATCTAATGGGTCCAAATTTTCAATCCCTAAATTGAACACTATGCATCGTAGAACGTGAATAAGTTTAGAGGAGCAGAGAACAAGCTGTAATTTAGAGAAAACCGCGAAATATATTTGGTATTTGACACTTATATTGTCACACCTAACAGTGCGAGAGAAATTTGAAAAGAGACAAATAAGCAACTTCGTAGAAGTAAAGCTAGAGGACTTTATTAATCAAGCAGAGACAGCAAAGGTAGTTAGTAGTTGATGACCACTGTAGTTATACATCAACAACCACCGAAACTATCACTTATTACGATACAGAATGTCCCATTAATGAAAGACTGTACTTACAAGAAAACATGGATGAAAAATGGGTTGCATGTTTATAAAGAAGCAAAAGCTCACTTTTCACCTGTAATATTTGACTGTAATAATTAGAAAGCTGTTTGAAAGTAAACTCTACATCTCCAGATTTCGTGATTTGAACTTAAAATGAATTCCAGGTTTTCTATTTACAGCTTTTTCTTTACTTAAGAAAAGTGACGCTCATTTTTGTTACTGGAATAATTGCTCATAGTATCACACTTTGTATTCTAAGCAGATTTATTGTAATTTTTAAATGTTTCATACATTGTAGCTTCTTATGTGACAGCAGGCAATGGGCGAAATTTGGACCTATTTTTTCAAATAGCCATTTTTGGCTTGTCTTGGAGAATGCATTATTTCTCATGGTGTATTAAGAAAATTATTGTCGAGTTGCATATACTTGTACTTCAAGGTTCAAAAGTTAATGCAATACTGACATTCTTGTTATGAGCATTAGAATAGATTTTATGAGCATCCAAGAAAGAGGTGGGCGAAATTTGGGTACTATCTTCTAAATATTTGGAAATTGTATAGCATATTGGACAGAAGGAAGAGTACAGGCTTTGTTTATGGCTGTTTATTACGTACAAATTCCAAAATTCGTATTTCAAAATTCATATCCCAAACACGTCGAAAGTGTTGCCAATCTTTTAGTAAATGCAGCATTGTGACTAAATAATTCACCATCAGAGAGAGAGAACGGAAACAGTTCGCAATCTCTAATGCCGAACCTCGGAAGAAACGCAATTTTTTCATCTTTATGGAATAGTATGAACTTGAGCACGGGAATTTGTACTATCATGTTCTCGTACCGAGGACAAGTCGAATCTTAGACTTCAAATGATCATAATTTCAAAATTTGTTTGTCAATGATGTTCCAGTAAGTTAAGTTTCAAGTAAATAATATAAAGTACTTTATACCCCCTGGAGAGATAACCTAATTCGCACACTCAATGTGAGTGAGTTTACAAAGCAAACGGCTGTTCTGTAACTCGCCGGTTGACGTCTGGGTATACAATGGACGTACACGGCAATACTCATAATTTAGCGGAATTAAATGCATTTAAGACTCAAGGTAAATTGGAAACTTTGAACTTTGTAACGAGTTTATTTGATTTTTTAATCAATTGAAGCACATAAAAATCTGAGCTACTTTCAGGTAAAAACTTCGAATACTAACGTCAAAAATGCTAGAGGTCAGACACGAATTTCCAGTCGTCATGGACAAAATTATATAATCATTTAATTTGATATAACAATGACTGTCTGGTGCATTTCGAATATATCACTGCACTTCCGTGATTGTTTAGTAATTTAGTTTATTTTAGTATGTTGTCTAGGATATTGAAAAATTAAATGAAAAGAAAATATTCAGAGCAAATGGCAAAAATTACCTGATAGCCTGTCAGGGAAAAACTTGCTGTTGTGGTTTAAGGTTAGACAGGTGCACGCGAATCTTTTATTTTCCTTGGGAAATATTCTAGGGGAATGTAACATCAACAGCTAAATCTACAATGTGTAACAAACGTTTATTCATTTTCATTTTTAATATATCTAAAACTAGTCAACTTGTGATCAGTTTTTGCAGAGCTTTTTGATTCTAAAAACCATTTGAACACTTTTCGTGCATCTTTTAATCTTTCCACGCAAATTATACTGTATTAATGTTTGATTTTGGTGGCCTAGAAAAGAACAAAACTATCAAGGGCAGAGACAGAACTTCCTTCGTCTCGATCATAGTAAACTGCTTTAATGAACTGAGCAACAATAACATAGAATATTCGTTGATTTCCTGTTCTATGTAAGGAGTTTTCAGAACATGATGTCAAAAACTGTATACAAGTAGTAAGGTACCACCAGTGATAGACACTTCAAGGGAAATGATGTAAAATAAGATTTTGTTAATGGCGGGAATAATTTCACCTACGTGGGAAAATTTAATAGGGCATGTTCTGATGCTACTGAATATTACTTCCTTACCATTGGTTTCTTCTGATATTTCTGGCATGATGTTGAAGCTAGTTCGATGGTTACATCTACTCTTTCATACATTCTGTTAAGTGATTTAGATAAGCGCTTTCGTTTCTATTCATCGAATTACAATAACGAATACTTCTGTTGTTCTGCACTATTGTGTACTACAAAATGTCTTTGTATCAACTATAACTTAGATTTGTCTTACAAAGTAGGGGGTGCCCATTACCGGTACGACAAAGTCAGTTTTTCTCCAGTTTTGAACACTCAATATTCATTACTGGGTTGAAATCAAAATCCTTCATTGACTGAGTTGCTATTAACATCCTAAGCGAGCTCGTGAGCTTCTAGGGACAAGACTTACATGTTTTTAGTAAAGTTTGTTTTATTTCAACTCTGGAATGATTATATACTCTTTATGGTCAGGAATTTTTTTGCTCCCATTTATTCAAATTATACGACGCAGGGATACCCATGAATGAAATTATTTATTTTAGTATTCGACACTATTCATTACAACTTAGAATTTGAATTTTTATGACCACAAGGAATCTACGGATCAAGCCAGGATAAGATAGGGGAAAGAAAGTGGAAAGGAGTCAGACAGATCTAATTTGAAGGTGTCATCCAGGTATTTACCCGGTATGACTGAGGAAAAAAACTGTTAATACGTCAGTAAGGATGGTCGGCCGCTGGTTTCGAACCCGGAACCTTCGGAATGATCGTTTAGTGTAATTCCATGAAAGAATAAGTTAATCGAAGAACAGCACTTAACAATGATCTTGTTTTGTATTGATATTCGCAACATCAGCAATAATTATTTAAATTATTTTGCGTTAAACAGTATGTCCATTACTGGGTAGCCATTTTCAGAGCATCCAGTATTTCCGTGTCCATCACTGGTACAAATACAATGTTAGACAAAAAACGTGATATACTCGCAAAATGTTGATGAAAGTAATGGGTAGAAATCACTACAAGAAACCATGGAGAACGTGTAACATTTTGATTTGATCCATAAATTTGAACTAAATTTGAGTTAAAAATTTTAACGGTGAAAATTGTCCTAAAAGTGTCTATTACTGGTGTGTGTCCATTATATAATAAATTATGAAGAAGTGTTCAACACCGACATTCGAAAATACATTCCATAGATTTTCTACACATTAATTTCACTTCTTCAGCTCAAACCTAACAGAACTATCGAAAACATATGTACAGAATAACAGTACATTTTACAGTGTATTATTTTTTATTTAGACAGTCTAGGAAATTCTGGGTTCACAGCTATCCAATGTACTTACCGTCAACTTCTTTTATTATTTTCCTTTGATAAAACTTCCAAATTAGTACTGTTAGGAATCGCATGAATTCCCACAAGACTTTATTTTAATGTAAGCCAGCAATCGCATTTTCTCTTCTTACATAACCACTGAAAGAAGTATGAAAAATAATTAATTAGTGATATACTGTTCATTAACAAGCAAATATGTTTAAAGGTTCTATTATATTTTACTAATACAGGTGGTGTAACAGTCGTCACGAGCACAAACAAAATCTAAAGCACACAGTACATATAAATGCGTGCAATTATATCTGAAAATTAACTTACATACTAACCCCACTCTCTACAAATTGTATAATTAACTTGTTAATTGTTTAAAATAATAGACAACTGCAGACTTCTGAATTGATTTACTTTTTTGTTTGTCTTCCAACCAGATACAAATTCTTAGTCAATTCTATTTTTTTCTTAGAAATCTCTCTCAAGAGGCAGGAGTAACCCTTGACTAAATAACTATCCCTGAAAAGACTGATGTAACCAAAATAGAAAATAAATATTTAAAAGCTTAGTCGGTTTCAAACAGGCATATAGGTAAAACCAGCCATCCTTTTTTAAAAGTTTTAAATAGTTCCTATCTAATAACTAACGTCGGAATACAAGCTCTTTTTAAATGACACCAAGCGCGTGTTTTTATACCATCTATTAAAACACTGATATTTGGTTATACTTCTCGTTGATTTATTTTGCTTAAACTTACTGGCTGCATGATTACACATATTTTTATTTCCTTTTGAATTTGAATTTATTTTAAGGCCTTTTGGTATCTTAGGCTTAGGCCTGGATAGGGTGGGGAGAGGATGATGGAAGGTAGATGGCCAGGGTCTATTTTTGTAGGTACCATTTCAGAATTAGCTTGCTATAGCTGAGGGAAAGTCCTGGATGAACCTCAGTGAGGATGGTCAGCCGCTGGTATCGATCCCAGGACTTCCAGAATACTAAGCAAATGCTCTACCACTGAGCCACGGCCGCTCTGTTTTATCTCATTTACACTTCAATATGTGACATTAATATTTTTCTTTCATAGATGTTTGATAGTTGTTATTTATTTATTCTGTTGTGTTTGAACACAGTCTTAGGATACAAACACAATACACAGACTTCATTGAAAATTCAATTTCTAGCTATAGTGCTTTCTGACCACGTTTGAAAACTGATAGTTCCAAAAATTTGATGTGCCCCCTTACCCAGGTCATAGCCCATGTTAACTCATGCGTAAATACGGCCCTGATATAAATCTATAACCAGAGTTTTACTTTGTGTGGTATTTGAGTTTAAAATGAGACAAAGCCTAACAGACTAACTTTCGACTACTTTGACTGAAAGCGAAAACATGTGCTCCTCATGTGAATGGAGTTACTTCCAATTCTGAAGCGTCAGTTTAAAGTGGCTCCAAACTAAGTACGTTGAAATCTCCTTTTTGTAATCAGAACCCCCCAAATCAAAGGTTTCCGATCGTTTTCCACTCAAGACGCTCTGAATAAAACGTTAAAATTGGCACGGCAAAGCACCACGTTTTAAAGGAAATTTTGTTATGTAGAAAACGAATTCGAAAGATCCTTTAATAGTTCAATAATTACAATTCAGGCGGTTTATTCTTAAGGAACATAAAAACAAATTTGCGAGTTGAGAAAATCGCTGTCAAATGTATATTTTTTTTTAGAATCAATATACCCCATGCACGCTTTCCGGACGTTAATATCGAAACTATAAAATCCAAGAATTTCAATCGCATTCGCCACAAAATATCGACGTTCATTTTTAATCTTTCGTAGTCAAATCTGTTACCTTGACAAGTTTAGCACTTTGTAGATATCTTTTATGTTACTTGCCTTGCTGTTTTCCTCTATCTTCTGAAGTTTCTACACGAGATACTCTCGCTCTTTGTTCTTGAATTATTGTGCAATGTCTCGCGTTTCTGTTGTTTCGTTTGCATTTGTTTCGGTTTCAACTTTCTCAGCCATCGCTGGCTTTCTTGTTTTAGTTTCTCATGAATCTGCATCAAAGCAAGGATTGTTTTTATGCTGTTTCTTCACACCACGTTTTTTCGCTACTTTCTTCACTGTATAATGAATTGTCTCTCACACCTTGTACACATCAGTTTCAATATTAGTAACATCCGATCGAAACCATTTGGTTTTACGAATTGGTAACCTGATGTCGATTCGATTACGGATTTATACTTCGATTATCTTTTATTTATACTTCGAATTCACGTTCTTTTCACCCCTTTCTTTCCTTCATCACGATATAAAGAATCTCATTCTTTTTTAATATCGCTAATTCATGATAGGTATCACCGCCCGCTTTTCTGTAAGCTCTAAAGTCGATTACGATGGGATGCCTTCATCTGTCTGTTAATATGCGATCGATCCTCTTGTGCTTTTCCATCAGGAAATGTCCATGTGTATTTGTGAAAGTCTCTTTGTTCAATGTACGTGAACTTCACTATTAGGTTTCTCAAAACCACGAAAGTTCTCAGTGGTATACCTTTTTCGTTGCTCATTCGTATAAACCAGTCAAACAACATTTGCAGTTCATCATAAAATTTATATTTATCGCTATCATGCGCGTCCTCGGTCGGAATGTGCGCATTTACTAAACCTGTATTTCACCATTAACTACGCATTGCAACATAGGACAGTCTTTCATTGACGAACTCTATAGTCTGAACTTCCCAAAGGGCACTGTTCCTTATAAAGAATAAACCCTGTTTCAATATTGTGTTATATTTACCCTGCTTTGGAATATGTACTTGTCATGTCGCAAGCTCATTGAATTTCTTGTATAGCCACTGTATCTATCTCATATTTACCTTGTGTACCACACTCTGAAGAAGGCGTCCTGTATAAAGTTCGTACGTTCTTATTTGTATTCTACTATCGTAAGCACCAATATAGGAAAATAAGAAGTTTAATTTATCCGCTGATTTCCTGTCTTTCCTGAAAAGACATTTAGCACAGTAAATTCTAAAAGTATATTTCACCTCTGCTAACGTTATGATGGAGTGAAGAACTGTACACAGTGGCTAATAAAGAAAAACATTCAACACAAATCATGTAGGCTACATAGCAAACTTTATCCTGTGAATTTTGACTGTATTCATCTCTTCAGTCCACATCATGGCCAGTTGGTTCACGGATCTCACAAAATGAGAGGCTCTCTCCGTCACTCTCTTCTCCAAGGTGAAATACTGATTGAGTCCAAAATTCATCAAATAATATGTTGTGAACAGAAACCTATTTATGATTACCGGTTAGGTACAGCAGTGGCGTGGAAAGTGTTGAGAAGGACCAACTGATGTCCATAACCTCTCAGCAGACGGCAAGTTACTATGAGGAGATTCCAACACCCGAAACGCAACTGGATTAATGCAAACTCCGACTGCGTGGTATGTAACTTTCGTATATTCTAATAATTTTGTGTCATGCTCTCTTTTTTAATATGTCACCGAGTCCTGAAAACAGTAACTTCATATACTTCATTCCTCGAGATACATACGAATGGTTGGAATGATTTTGTAACTTTATGTAGCCATATTTCTTCAGGGAATTCAACAAGTCTCAACCACCAGAAATTAAAAAGGAAAAGATAAGTTAGTGAAGTTTGCAGACTATTTTACTTCTTTTCCTCGTCCGTACGTATCTTTAGGCGAAATACCGGTTCAAAATGCATGGCGAGGCCCGGTTGAGAAAAACTATACTAAATCACTTCAAATAAATAATATAATATTGTAAAATGGGACCCGAGTCATATTTATGACGTTTCGAGAAAATCGAAAGAAACTCTAAAACAGTAAAGATATGAAGTATAATTTTGGGACTATAGTTTATCGGGTTCTGGTAGTTGAATCAGGACCATTTGTGATGCAAAACATGCGTGTACCTCCAGACAGCCTGAAACAAGCAATAACTCGAAACCACCAAAAAAGTGACTCAGGATCCTCTTCACAATGGCATATTCATTTAATGACAAAGTATGTCTGTATACTACATTTGTATAGAAACATTATTTGCTATTTGTATAACTAACTAAATTACTAACATACCAATATTTAATTCCCGTGGTTGTATACCTCGATAATGGTTTAACCGAATTGTAGTCATAAATGTTTCTTCTTAGTCACCTATCAATATTAATAAAAACAATATTTTACTAATATTTTTACATTCTACTTATCAATTTACAATTACGTTTTACACATAATTACATAAAGTGCCCTTCTTGTATACAACACTCTACTCCTCAGCACTTCTATCTACGTGTGCACTTCCCGTCCAATGCACCCTGATAAGCTCCTTTTCACTTATTTCCGCACCACCTTCTTCAATATACAGCGCCGAACGTTACAGATTTATTATGTTTCTCATAGCTCTGCTTGGCACCTGGTTGTATCTCCACTTCTGCAAAAGATATTCATATTTGTTGGCTACCAAAATAGCTAATTGCAACTTTCCAAGTTATGCGAAAATGTATTTAAATAGTGATCGGAGACGAAAGATTATAGACGTGATCTGAAGTTGAGTTATTTAACGCGTAGAACGCTTTATTTTACACTATAATTTCTTTAAACTAAGGAATTCGCAGAAAAATTGCAATGGTCATTAATACAACAGGAAATGTGCACAAATTGGTTCTTTCACGTCCGACATACACCGAATATACAAAGTATCATCCATACGTGCACTAGTGTACTTTCATCCATACGTGCATAACACGCCGATGCGTCTATACAGAGGAAGTATCACCTATAGGATTTGTGTTAGCTAGTTTCTGGACAACAGGTTTGCAGAAAACAATGTTCTGTAATATATTCCAGACATATCATTAACGTAACTGCTTAAGGTCGTATGTTAAAAATGCATTTTTTTTTTTCAGGAAAGCGAAAAAACATTGTTCGCTTTCAGCGTACAATCTTCTGCAGTTACGGTAAGGAACAGGCTTACGGAAGGCAGGCCAACGGCAGGGCACGATGATGAACCGCCGATACTTTAGCGGTTAGCAGATAGGCTAATATCAAAGGACACATTTATCTTCCGAACAGAACAGTAAAATAAGAGATGGCGCTACTTGTTTTGTAGATGGTTAATCTCATCTAGTTGTATGCACAAAGAAATAACTGTTACACGACTCAGCTGCGATTCTCTTGTTGTAGTTATTGGAAGGCGGGTGTTCATGTACGTGGAACACTTCATTCAAGGAATTTGTATGTTAGGTGACCAATACATGTTGTTCGGTATTATCACAAAGTAAACAGAACGTCCTAATTAAAAGTTTAACACAAAGTTTCTTTGATTAAGAAATAACACACAATTTCTTTGGATTGTACTCAAAATCAGTCATCAATTTCATAAATATTATTCATACACGTTAGAGCACAGTAACATACCACGATAGGTAAAAATTGTACATTGACATTATCACTTACCTTGTTGATAACTTCTTTTCCTTTAAGCTGCAACATTGAGTAACACTCTGGGGCACTTGGAATGGCGATTTCAGCTTCCAGTGCTATTAACGTAAATAGCAGTGAGCAGAAACGCCAGTAGCTGTAAACATCCTCAATGTCTTCCTTCTTTGAAGGGCGGAGAAAATGATACTCTAACAGAGATGTCAACTGAGAGCCTCTCTCATCATTGTTCGTTGAGCCTCATTGGCATTAATTTTTATTTACTTTATGAAGAGAAATAGGATAATATTCGGTGCATTCTCTTCAGATTTTATGAAGCAATCTTTCAACATGAAAACATGATTTAAAGTGCAATATATGGATAATTTGTACTCAGGATTGATAACATGAACTAGTTTCATGAGCGAATCCGACTTCATCACCAATTTGTTTTTTATCACAAGCACGCATACCAGTTAAATGTACGTTTAATGTAGATCTGTAAGCCTCCTTAAGTCTTGCTGATTGGTCTTCGAGGTTACGTTTCAAATTTTCAATCGTATGCAATAGCATTTGTCTTCTGAAAATTGTCAGCTGATACTGGAATCGGACTTTCTCTTGTTGTCTTTGTCGTTGCTCTTCTTGTGCTTCCCGAATTTTTGCTTCTACTTCTAACCGTTCTTGTCTCAGCCTTGCAACTTTTTCTTCCAAAGTTGACCTTACTAAATGCCTTGAGTTTCTGTAGCAGTCACCCTGTTGAAAAGAATGATTCCTGAATAATGGCTTACGTTTCTGACTAGATGACTTCTCAATTCTGCTCAATGTGTTGGACGCGTAAACCTTTCTTTTTAATGGTTCACTCTGCGGACAATAGGAAGAATTTCCAGGGTTACTGACATCCACTGGACGAAATATCATCAATGCTGGACGGCAGCTACCAGTAGAATTGCCTGGTTTTTTTCCGCAAGAGGAAGCTTCCCCACAGGGATGTATTTTCAACCTTATAGCACTGGAGACGGTACTACTTTCTGAATTTCCTTTTTCAGTCATTGCCTTCTCATAGCGTTCATGTCCTATTGTTGAGGGGAATTTAGAACAATGGCATTTACAGAACTTTGTATTTTCTGGTTCTTCTCTTTTCGCATTGGCACGTCTCCTGACCGAGCACCGTTCGTAAGATTCTTTCTTCTTTGCTCTTTGGTACTTTTCATCCTTATTTTCAGCTAGCGACTGCAGTTCCAATCTGCTGTTTTTCATCTTTGTAAGAATATTTTCCGCTTCACGAATCAGTTCTTTATATTTTTGATCTGCTTCTTTATCTGCCTCGATTAATTTAATTTCTGAGTCAATTGCACTTCCATTTGTTCCTTTACAGTAGTTTTCATTCTCCACTTTAGTATTAATGCCACAGTTTTCACTATGTTCTTTACTTTTACTCACAGGTATTTTACTAGAATTCAAAGAGACCTTTTCACAATTTTCAGCACAATTTCCAGTTTCTTTTAATTTAGCTTTTGAGGAAACATGACTATCCTTTCTTTCGGAGAAAGAAACCGTTTTTCTTGCAGTTGCAGTAGGAATAATTTTAGTTTCTATATTTATAATGGAACTGTTGATTACATTATTTTTATTATTTGCATTCTTACTCGAGTTATCAGTATTAGCTTCACGAAAGTAATCTTCTGAACTACCACCCCTTGTAGCTAATTTGAAATCTACTTTATTTGATTCTTGAGTAGATATAACATTTCCTGCATTAGCTTCGGGTAGTATATTTTGTTTTGATACACTGTCTCTTGAATAACTTTTCGTTAAACAAGAACGATCAGCTTCCCTAACACTACTTGTACTCCTCCTTACACTATGTTTGCGTTTCAGACCTTGGTCTTTATTACCTACTGAAAAAGAATGCTTTAATATCCTATTTGAAGAAGATTCCCTTACAGAATTAGAACAATCTATATTATGAGATTCCAGTATTGACTTTGTTCCTAAAACAGAAGATACAAATTCGTTGAAATTAACATCCTCTGGCTTTTTGGCATTATCTTCATTATTGGATTTTTCATGGTTTGAACTTCTTTCATGGGAATTGTCCTCCCCATCCGTTGGCTCGCTGTCACTCAATATATCAGTCTCTTTCTCACTTACATAACTTTTATCACACTTATTTTCTCTGTCCAAGGCAACATCCTTTATCGAACTAGCAGCAGAATAAACTGTCGAAGAAAAACTACCTTGACCTGGGGAACATGCGCCTAGATCACTTAGCGTCCCTGTCATATCTTCGCAGTCCCATGTTTGTTCTTTTTCTGAGATACTGTAACACCGAACTAACGAGGAACATGAAGATAGCTCTTTCGGATTGCTTAATTCGTTACTTGAAGCATCTTGTATTCCAAGTTCTATCTGACATGGAAGAGTCACGTCACTTCCACTATATGAATTTCGACCACTGGAAGAGTAAGTAGAACCATGAGAACTTTTAGACGATTCATACTGTTTCACTTCACCGCCCTCCAGTCCATCGATATATCTTGTATCGAAGTTAAAAATAGGAAGAGAAGGTTTGTGTATGTGTTTGTCCCTTTCGTTACTCGTCGCAGCCAACCAAGGATTTGTTCTAATTCGATTCCTTTGCCGAGGGGAATTGTTCTGCTTTATATCATGTGTGTTCTCCAGTTGAGCGAAAGTAGTTCTAATCGCAGTACAGCGTCGATTTTCATCTATGGATTCTACTCTTTGATAATGAGAGTGACCATTTGCGCTTCTCGGATTTACATCTGAACATGGAGTTGTGACAGTCTTTCTATCAATGTCACATGTCTCTATTTCTCTGGTAATAGGATGTGTATTACGTACCGAAATATCTCTAGTTGAATCATACTTATTGATACAGTGTTTAACCGGTTCTGAACAACTGTTTGAAACATTGGTCTTCCTTTTTTCACCTAGTTTGGAACTCAGAGGAACGATACCGTCTTTAGGCCTATCACGCAAACGAAAATGAGATACTGTTGGAGCATGAGATGATTGAAAATAATGAGTACCAGTTCGTAAATTAATGTAATATTCGGGGGGTATGGACGCATCTGGAGAGTGTTCACGAGGAGATGTACCATCAGAAGAACACCCAGTGGAGTATGCTGACTCAGGAGAAGATAAATTATTATAATTCTGAGAAAGAGGAGTTGACTTAAATGCCTTTGGTCGAGGAACAGACATTAATTCAACAGAACAAACATTGTTTGTGACATCACGACAAGACTTTTCCGAACTAGGGTAATATTTATTTGGAATCAAAGGACTTGTTGGTGAATTGCCTGCAGAATCCAGAATAGGTCTGTCAGGAATAGTGACCACCAAATCTGTAGTTCTGGAAAACTTTTCCTTGCTTGAAGTGTTCTCCTTGGATCTCTTCTTTCTTGGTCGCACGATGTGGGCTTCCATCCATGATCTTATCTTCATTCCGAACATTGTTAGATCAACAACGGTAAATTAACTAACTCTACAAGAAGTATAGTGGCATGTTGCAGTTTGTTTATGAATATAGAAGAACAGTGGCTGGTTTTCCATGTTGTATGGGTGCCTGAAAGAAAATGAAAAGTGGTTTTAGTTTCTCAAGTTGACATAAAGTTAGAAACAAAATATTGATCCATGATATGTTTTAAAATAACAGCGTATAAAGAGGGCATTTTTTAAACACACACTTCTTATTAACATTTTAAAGATTTTGTTCCAACGTCAGTCAAAATTTAAACAACATACTGATCCAGTTTAATACTAGATGGTATATAATAAGAGAATGGAGTAGGGCAATGGAAGAAATTTTGAGTAAAGTGTTATGAAAGTAACAAGTATGCAATATATATATTTCTACCATTGGTTGCCCTTCCAAGAGCCGAAACTATCACTCACTATCTGTATTAATTGTAAGCTATAATAAGGCTGCTTTCAGCCAATTCTGCAGAAATTCAACATTTTAATGGGCCTATGACACAACATATTGCACACAAAGATATTGAAACGTACAGTGATGGTTATATCCAAAGTTCAATATTAAAGTGCGACTGTAGGGAAAATGAATTCTTCAGTCTTATGTTATGAGTACTTTCATTTTATATTTCTGGGCTCCACCGTCATTCACTACGTAGACTGTACCAAGTCTCTGGATAATTTACAGTAGGTCAAGAAACAAAACTTCACTGACAAAGAATGAAGAATATAGACATCAAATATGGTGAGTAATCTAGATACCATTCCAGTAAGTGGTGGAGCTCAGGTAAATTCTCGGAAATAAGGTTTCGTATTTGAATGTTTGAATTTTAGTTTCTAAGGCCTATAGGCAACTCTGGCTCAGGGCGGATAAGGTTTCGTATTAGCACCATCTCAGCACTATCTCCACCAGGAGCACTAGAGTTAACCAACTATTATCACAAGATGAAAATAAACGAATTGATTGATGCTCGAGCCCAAAAGTAGATCGACCATTTTCTTCAAAGAAGGTTTTACTGAACCACATCTTGATAGCTTGCTTCCCTGATAATACTGTTAAGGAAAACGAAACGAGTAGTTTGGAATATCCTTCCCCTGAAAATTTGTATAGTCAGATATGGAAATATTAGACAGAGAGATTAGAAGTATTGGGATACTAAATAAGTTAAAATGTTTCGAAAGCAGATTGTGTATTTAATATAAAACGATTTCCTTCACTAAAGTAAGTCTTAAACTGCTCTTCCGACCTGAGCCAGAGTTGACTAAAGGCCACAAACAAATTAAATTTAGTCCATATTCAAACGAACTCAACAAACAAGAGAAAACTATACAAGGTAGAGGATGCTTCAAATAGTTCTGTGTGTTTAAAGTGGCACTTTGAACCTTATAAACGACACTTCTTAACACTGGAGTCAAAAGATGTTGATTTTGGCTTTTCAAAGTGGTTAGTTAATGTACTAACTTACTCACAGAAAGACAAATGAAACAATGGTTATTATGAGTAAATTCAACCTTGAAGCTGAAGTAAACGGTAGAAATAAAAGACAATCAAACGCATCACATGATTTAGTAACAGTAGCGATTTCCAATATTAAGAAAAATCGAACTACACCATTCATCCATAAATATAAAGTAATCTTGTGTCAAATACCTGGCAACATTGAAGGCAAACTGAAGTGCAGTGCAAAATACTTAAACATTGTTTGATGTGCCCATCGACCTCCATTAATACGATACTGGACTGACTGTATCCATTGAAAGTTTCATGAATATGTGAAGATAGGGAGTTGAGAGGAAACTTAATCTCGTTTGTCCACTTCCAGTTTAAACCAATATAGACCAAATTTTCGATTCTAACTCAGTCTTTTACGCTTGATATCGCTGTGTGGCCCGTTTTTATAAATTATGTCTTAATTCTTGCAAAAAACGTAAATATTATTTGCATCATTTTCTATTGTATACAGAGTACGATGTACTCTTACATGGATAACTCAGGAATTAAGACTTAAATCAAAAAACGGGCCATACAGCGATATCAAGCGTATAAAACTGAGTTAGAACTAAAGATTTGGTCCACATCGGATTAGACTGGAAGTGGACAAACGAGTTTAAATATTTGTCCTGGCGTCTATCTTTCAACACTAAGTAGTCACTCCAGTATAGTTTACGTAGAGCTCGATGGATGTGCCACATGCCATACAAGCATCTCACCCAATATATTTTTCCTCCTTAAATTCATCCTTCATTCAGAGTTACTTTGAAAATACTATCTCCGGCACTCGTTTGGGAAAAGTAAGAGAAACTTAGCCTTGTACCGTGCGTTTATCTGACAAGTAAAGCTTTACTTGTTAGAAATTTTAGTTAGGAGTTTTAGTTTCTACATTCCAAGTTTACTTGAAGGCCGCGGTGACTCAATGGTAGAGCGCTCACCTCTGCACGGAAAGAAATAAAAGGTTACTAGCAACCCAAAAATGGGTTAATGTAACAGAGTGAGTTGGTAAATATAGAGCCTAATAAGTACAAGGTTACAGCAACCCAGCTAAAAAGGTTAGATCCAGTGGGTTGATTTAACCCTCCACGTAGGTTATTTTAAAGGGTTATGATAAACAACTGTATTTAGTTATTTTAACCCATCCCAACGAAAATTTGTAAGAAAAAATTGTGGTAAAATCGTCTGGAAGCAAGTTATTGTTATGATTTACACTATATGTAGCTTATTATAGTTACCTTTGAAAAAAAGAAAAAATGCGCGCCGGGGTGGGATCGAACCGAGAACCTCATGCGTTGTAGTCCGAAGCACTAACAACTACACCACCGAACACTTGAAGCTTACGATCGATAATGCGTGTATTTCACAAGTTGCGCTACTGTGATATTCATTATATGAATCTCAATGTTGCATATTACACTTTCTCATCAATAGAATATTAATAATAATTTATGTAACACTACATTCCTATATTTAGGGTTGCTAGATTACCTCCTAAGTTTACCTTAACGTTTTGGCGTTGGTACAAAACTTCCATGTGGAAGCCCTTCAGAGTTCAATGAACGCCATCTCGTATAGATGAGACTCGGTTCAGCTAACCCTCATCAAGGTTAAAAAATAACTAATTCTCAGAAGGTTAAATTTACCTGCACATTAAACGGTTAGCATAACCGAGCAGTGGGTTAATCATGTTGTTTAAATTAACCGTGTTGTTGGTTTATTCCTTCTTGTACCAATCGTGTAGGTAACTGACTACCCACGAATTGGTTGTTTTTACCCTGATTTCTGTTTAAACCTTTTCAGTGGGTTACCATTTACCTACAGAATTAGGTACTTTCATGTCTCCAAAGGGTTGTGGTAAAAAACCAGTAGGTTATGGGCAACCCTTTTGGTCATCAACCTAGCAAAATCTTGACTTAGTTAAAACTAATTTCTTTCCGTGTGGTGCGTGGGATCCCCAATTCAATCCCGGCTTTCCACGTGGGCTTTCTGGCGGACACCGTGCTCGGTGTTCTTCCGTTTCCTCTCACCTTCTTTATTCCACCAATTATCAATTTGGCCTGAGCGAAAGTTGCCTAAAGGTCTTAAAATAAAATTCAAAATTTCAAGTTCATTTGAATCATAATTCGTAATTCTTAAAGGCTTCTGTGTCATTTTTCTTCCTCTTCCTCCTTACACATTATCTCTAGATGTGGCGCCACGGTTGGGTCTTGTCACCATGGTCCAACCGAAAGCACATCAGCTAAGCCCCTGGCGCACCCTTCATATGGGCAAGTTAAAAGCTCATACAGTTTAAGAATATGCTATTTACCGTACATTGTTAAGGATCTTAAGTTCTAAAGTACTTATTGAAATAACGTTCTTTTTTATTTAAAGTGCAATAAACAATAATAATAATAATATACTTTTAAAGACATACTCTTCCCAAACAATTCGTACTGAAAGTAAAAAATAATTATGTTTAAGCATGACTAAAAAGAAAAGCATTCGGGGTGCTCTCATATACAGTCACTTTATAAATTCTTGAATTGGTGCGCCCCATGTTTTTGTTTTTAGTCATGCATAAACAAAATTATAATTTACTTTTTACCAGAATTGTTTAAGAAAAGTATGTATTTGAAAAGTTGTTTAGAGTTATTTCGGTGTTCGCATACTTTCTCTCAAGCTAATGCTTTATGACCCAAATCCTAAAGTGTTTTGCAACCAGTTAAAACACAACATCGTTGGAACCTTCTATTTATTTTAGAATAAAGAAGTCCATATTAAAATGTGCTTTCAAAATATATGGAAATATATAATAATAATAATAATAATAATAATAATAATAATAATAATAATAATAATAATAATAATAATTTTATTAGTCGTTAGACAACTATTTACAGTTGTAATAGACTTCGTCATAAAAATAATACAATAAAATATAGAATTATATAATAAAAGTTAAGATTATACAATATGTACGTAGTTTAATAATGGTCCCTTAAATAAGTTTCAAATTCACCTACGCTATATAGGCAACTATTTTTAAGCATATTTTTAATATAGCTGTCAAACCTTTTCTGATTCATATCCCGAATAAATGACGGTAACAAATTAAAATATTTCACTCCACAGTACCTATAACTATGTTGCGTCTTACTTAGTCTTACATACGGCGTATCCATATTATCTTTCTGTCTTGTATTATAGTCATGGATATCGGTACGTCTTGTAATTTGAGCATAGTTTTCTTTGACATACATTAAACTCTGGTATACAAATATCGATGGTACAGTCATTATTTTATATTCACTATATAATTTTTTACAAGATACTCTATCAGATACACCCTTTATACATCTAACCGCTTTCTTTTGCCATTTAAATACATTTAAAGCCCCTTTCGAATTTCCCCAAAATAAGTTACCATATAGTAGATGGGGATGAAAAAAAGCATAATACGCAGAGATCAATAGGTCTTCTCCTACAGATGTCTTTAACTTTCGGAGCATATATAAAACTCTAGCAAGTTTTTTACACATTTCGTCAGTATGTCTATTCCAATTTAGTTTTGCATCCATATATATACCCAAAAGTTTGACAGATTCAATATTACTATCATTGGCATTTTCGTGATTCAAATTGAAATAGAGTGCAACAGTTTTTGCAGCATTCAAGGTTAGTTCATTATGCAAAAACCAACTTGAGGACGCTATTATCATTTCTTCATTCTTTTCTTGTAGTGACTTTGTGTTTTCTGCATTTGTAATAAAGGTGGTATCATCAGCATACAAAACAGATTTATGTGGTAAACAACTAGGCAAATCATTCATATATACAACAAAGAGAAAAGGACCAAGAACCGAGCCCTGCGGTACTCCAGTTTGTATGATTAATTCTTCTGACTTTACATTCATAATTTTAACAATTTGATGTCTATTAGTGAGATACGATTTAATTAAATTGAGTTCATTACTCTGGATACCATAAAACTGTAATTTTGATGCTAGAATATCATGTGAGACACTATCAAATGCTTTACTTAAATCAACTAGAGTGACACAGGTGTAAGAGCGAGATTCAATACCTCTTATTATTTCTGAAACAACTGATTCAACTGCTTTTATAGTGGAAAGACCAGTTCTAAATCCATATTGCGACATATTTAAAACATTATTATGTTCAAAGTACCTTGACAACTGCATTTTCATACATTGTTCAATAACTTTAGAAAATATTGGCACGAGAGAAATCGGACGATAATTATTCGGATCGCTTTTTTCTCCTTTTTTATGAATAGGTATAGTTATGGTAATTTTAAGACAATCAGGGAAAGTACCTTCAAGGAGTGTCCAATTAACAAGATATGTAACAGGATAGATAATTGTGTGTATTATTTGCTTCAGTATAAAATTTGATAATCCGTAGTAATCTTCACTATGAGAGTTTCGCATATTAAGAATTATTTTCAGTATTTGTTGAGGTGTAATTTCCATCCATTTAAAAACTAAACTATCGCTCTGTGGTATATTCTGTCTAAGTAAATAGTTTTTATACTGGTTTCTGTTGTCAGTATTATTACAGTAGGTAGATCCACCACGCTGTGCACTATTTATAAAATGTTCGTTAAATTCATCCGGAGTTATAGTTATACATTCATTAGATAGCCTATTCCCTGTTTCATGTTTAATCACAGACCAAGCAGCTTTGTACTTATCATGAGAATGTGATATGAATTCTTCATTAGCTTCTATTTTGGCTAACCTAATTTCCTTTCTATAAAGCTGTCTTATCTTTTTGTATCTTTCCTTATCTGTTACGTTACCTTCTTTCGCTATCAACATGCACGGCAGTGCATGAGCCAAGTTCTTCACGTCAGAAAACGTTAGCACTGCCAGAAGCATGTTATACAGGAACAAGAGTTTGTGGCAAAATCGACGATTTGGGGGCCCCGTAAGAAAAAAGATGTTAAAGATAGGAATATGAGCTTTTGCCGTTAAGGAGATATGGTAAATATGTGCAGATGTACAAAATTTCATATTCGTATCTCAAACGATGTTCTAGTTGTGGACCCCTGAAATTGCACATTTTAGGCTAACTGACTCACTCACTCACTCACTCACTGACTGACTGACTGACTCACTCATCATATTGTTTAGGGTGTTTGGAGTAAGCTAGAAACATGAAATTTGGTATGAAGGTAGAGGATGATAAGTAGATA
>JAGDQP010019411.1:9598-34912 GCA_022664845.1 Lepisma saccharinum
TAATAATAATAATAATAATAATAATAATAATAATAATAATAATAATATAATAATGATAAAAACATAAGTAGTGATATTTCCGTGGCGTGTATACTGGTCGCCGAAGTTGAATTGTTGATCATGTAATCTGAAACTTCTGTGCGGTGTCACCTGTAACGAATGATTTGAAATACTGATCTATCAATACAAGCCATTTTTAAGCTTTACATTTAGGCTGTCTGGTTAATTTCCTTAAATGCTCCGTTGGATAATGCAAGTTGAAGGAAGCGGCTCTGACTTCAATACACCATGTAAATACTGGTATGACACCTTCAACAGAGCTACATTTTGTATTCCTCCCACAGTTATGGAAAAGTGTAGATGACATGATAACCTGTAACTTCTTACGGCACTGTAAATTCCTCATAGTTTTCCTAGGACAAAAAAATTGCTGGACTGTGGATAAGATTCAGGCTCTACGATTTCACGCTTCTGCTGTACCACCCTTACTTGGTCTCAGATAGTTTTGTTCTCTTTCCGTTACCTTACGGAGTGAACTTACGAACTGAACACTTGTTATGTAGTTTATTTGCAGGATTACTTCTAATATATACATTTCTTGTATACCATACGTCGTGTTAACCAGAGCTAAAACGAGTTACCGGGTCTATACCAGAGCTGAAAAAGGTTACCAGATCACCGGGTCAATCTGGTCATTCGGGTGAAGTTTTGACCGTGTTAGATCTCCTTTCTTACTGATCTTGCCCTTTCCTCTTAGTCTCAGCGTACGATTTATTTTCCTTAGTATTGTTAAGGAGTTAGTCATCTTCTACATCTTCTTTTTATTGGTTTCAATTCTACCATGGTTTCCGTTCCATTTTTCAGTGTACAGCCAATGTCCGAATCAAATCTTTTTCTCTTGTTTATTGTCTCCAGTACCTAACCTAAAATAATGTAACCTTACCGAACCTTATCTAATGAAACTTAATATCTTGCGAGTGTGAAGGCCAGACATATTTAAAATATAATTTAATTTATTGCTTTTAGGCTCAGGTCTGGATAGGTGAGAAAAAAGGATGAGGAAAGGAGTCTTCTATGGCCTGAATTGAAGGTACTACCCCGACATTTGCCTGATATGACTGAGGAAAACTCTGGGAAAAGGTGTTGCGATGGTGGGCCGCTGGTATCGAACCCAGGACCTCCCGAACGCGGTATTACAAACTGAGCTACGGCCGCTCGTAATATTTCAAAGTGGAGTGGTGCTCAAATATAGCCTGTAGGCTATTTATTGCTTTCTTGTTGATCAGAACTCTCGCTGATTGTTATTTTCGTAGGTGTGAATTTTTTGAAGACGCCGAATTTTTCTTTCATGGATGATAAAATTTCACGCAATTGTGACGAGAAATTATTTATTTAATAGAGTGTATAAACAAGTGGTTGTAGCGTTTGTTTTTACTAAACATAAAAACAATATTCTTACCTTGTTCCTTTATGGTCTGTTCGCGTAATGTACCACTAGATTTTGAACATTTTAAAGTGCAAAATTTAAATCCAAGGGTTCTTGTATGTGTAGTTGTCAAAGACATGTCACACCACACTATTTATTTAACTTAGACGGGCATATTTTTTTAATATTTTATTTTTATTTCCTAAAAAAAAACCACTCTGATAGAGATAACGAAAATATTATTTTTTAGACACTAATGCACTGTATACATAAAACACCTGAAACACGTCATTTAATGTGTCGCGTGTAATAACAGCGAAAATTGTCGAACGCGCGCACCAAATTTTCCCGATGTTCGCCGGCCGGCGCGTTGAGGTAATGAGCCGAGAGACGAGACAAAACACCCTCTCGTGGCGCAATTTGGCAACACGGCCAGAAGACTACTGGAGTTGAACTCGGCGCTGTGCTTCCGCTGCCATGAGTGAAGAGACAGAATAGTGACGTCACACAAAATCCAGGGGAAATTCGATGCAATCCGCGCACTTCTCTTCCTCTCTCTCACTTTTCGCGCTCATTTTCTGTCCTTGTAGAAAACTGCAGCGAACCTAGCGGCCAAATTATGAACTATGTCGTGAAGCTTTAAGTCCCGTAATGATGTACTGTACGTAACGTTACGAAAAAAGAAACATGATAAGAACGCAAGAGAGGGGCAGAAAGAGCAATAAAGGGAGAAGAGATAGAGAGAGAGAGAGAGAGAGAGAGAGCAAGAAAAACAGGGAGAGAGAAGGAAAGCAAGGAAGGAAGACGAGAAAAGTAGAGCAAGGAAGTCTTGAACATTAGGGTGGATATCGTAAGAGAACCCGAAAACGAGACGACCGCGAAAAAAAAAAAAATGCTCTAATTTTGCGAGAATATCTTTTTTGCCGTGAGCATAAGAAGTAATGATGGTCGGAAAAAACCGTTTTCGTATTTTAGTGGACTCCAGAAAATTATCCAATTTAAATTTCACTTTGTCCGGCTGTCTACCAGAATTGAAATCGGGTCACTTTTGGTGACCCGATCAGACCCGGATATAGGGGACCTAGCTACCCGTTCAGAAACTTGATCAGAATGACCTGTTTGACTTAGTCATACGTCCATATGACCATACTGATTCTATGGCCCGATGATCCGGTGATTTTGACCAAATTAACACAGTCCTGTGGCTTGAATCAATCTTGTCATTTGTGATATTCAGAAATTCTTTCAGATTAACCTTTCCGAGAGGAGTTATTTGCACACCTCCGGTGCTATTATTGTTCTCTCCGTAAATATGTTTTTTAGTATCTTATTACTATTGTTCGGAACTATTCGGCTTCGTAATTTTTGTGCTCTGGGGGGTAAAACTCCCGTACCTGGTCTTCCCTGAAACAAACACTGTACAAGGAAAGAATTAAAACTCTAATTTGTCCTCCGGGTCGAAATCAGATTACCTGATCAGGTCTGGTCTCAATTTTTCCAGGATCCTGTTTTGCCCGCCCCTAATTCAGAGATCTTAAGATTGATCCGGCCGTTTTAAGCTTGAAAGGCTACTACCTTCCCTGTTGGTATTTTTGCATTATCTGCATTATGTCTGTAAGGCAGGGTATCCAAATCAGTTTTCCCTATTTTCTTCACACTTCTTATTTCACTTCCGTTACTCATACCCATTGGCGCAGAAAAAAAAACATTTTTAACGGTAGTTTTTACTACAGGCTTATGCAAGTCATTGCATTGTCATTGTGCCAGCATTAAATGTATGCTGTAAACTTATTTGAGCTTTTTGTATTTTAATACATCTTGCGCCCGCTCGATAGTGTAGAGCCAAATGAAAACCTTTGGACCAGGAACAACTGAAACAATCGCATTCCCGCTTTCCATGGATAAAAATATTCCAATTTGCTAGGTACAGGTCGTGCTTGAATTCTTACTAAAGCCCTAAATGAGTTGGAGAGCTCCAACATAGTAAATTTTCACCCGATTCAAAAGTGAATTAAGCTTGTTTTGATAAGTGTGACAGCTAGATGGAAACTTAGCAAATCGAAACCAAGAAGATTTAAACAAGATTGCATTGAACAGTCTAGTTTACAAGAATGAAAGTTGAAATAGCCTTGCCAGGACAAGAATGGCAAACAGGTTTCAAGCTGGATTTAATAAACGGAATTACGTATATTTTTACAATAGTTTTTTTTAAAAAAGTGACTGTCTTTAATCCATTACGCGTCCATTCTCTCGTGTTGAGGTACGGTTGAAATTTTTCGCACTTGTCTGCGGCTGGATTTGAACTTGGAACCTGGTAATTTCCTATCCGTTGGTTTAACAACTATGCTGCTGTGGCAGTATCTTTTGAAAATGAACGCGAGCTATGTATTTTGTTAACTCAGACATACCATTTAATGACATATAGAGAGTATTTTCATACAGAATAACTTTAAGCATGGAGCGTAAAGAAGTTTTATGTAACGTGTTATTTTTCCATTTCACGACGCCTGGCTAACTCCCGGACCTAAACATGTACAACTATCAATATAGCGAATGAATTAGCAGAGAGCTCGGTTAGTTAATACTGTTTTCGACGTGATTTTATTGGGTATATATATATATATATATATATATAATAAATCACAGCCATATTCAATCCACTAGTGGATGAGGCCTCTCCCCGAAGGGAGGAGTTGGTCTACTGCTCCCACGCTGACCAGACGGGTATATATATATATAAAACTATCCTCACATTTCTGAACTATTTCCGAGAGTTTAGTAAAATGTTTAAAACCGCAAAAGAAATCAACAGAGAACAAATTTTTTAGAAGTACAAAGAGAGAAGGTAAAATTCTTTATAAAAAGTAGTTAGAAAATCAATCATATTGCTGGGATTCGAACCCAGGTCGCCGGTCTGTATATCTCATACCTTAAGCATTGCATCAATCCAGCGACTCTTTCCATCTTTTGGTTTGCACTGTTGTTTAAGTTTCACGTAGTTCATCACAATGCCTCTTCCATCGGCATAATTTCCTATATCGGTTCACTCCACACGTGATAGGACTTCAACGCACTGAGGCGATAGCAGAAGTTCCCTGCCTAGCTGCTTCTTCGAACAAGCTTGACTTAAAGCTGTAATAGGCCAGTTATAAGAATCAGCAATAATATTGTTCCAATGAGCTGGTTTCATGCTTGTTTATCGATTTCAAAACAATATAAGGTTTGACAAGCTGACAACAGTGACTGACAGCCTTGTCACAAGCTGGCATGCTACCTGGGCATCTAAGGACCTTAGCTATAATTTTTCACAAAGTGCGCTCCTGAAATCTGCGATACTAGAACTCGTTACTACGGATTCAATTTGACGTACTGAAAACAATAATTTTTTTCCTTAAATTTATTAATTAATTGAAGTTTTTTTTTTTTTTTTTTACAAAAACAATCTTTATAAAATTTGGTAAGAAAAACCCTTCCAAATTCCATCTTTTGATGGACTTTACTAAATTTCTTATGTAATGTGTTCACAGAATACCTGTGGGAACAAATTATATCAGAGATGTAGTGAAACTCAGCAAAACATGGAATTTGGAAGGCTTTTTCTTACTAAATTAAAAAAAAACAACAACAGTAAAATGGACTATTGCTGTTTTTGTAAAAAAAAAAACAAAAAAAAAACATCAATTTATTTAATAACAACAACGTAATAGGCTTACACCCAAAAATCCAGAAACCAAACTTTGTATATCGATAAAGTATCTAACAAAATCCCTACAATATTTCTTCTAGAACCTGTCGTGCAGTAGGAAAGGCGTAAATTGTAATTGATGAGCGAGATCTGGTGTACGGATACGGATTGTAATTAAAGCAGTGATGTAATCATTACTTTACAGAACTCATTGAAGCAAGCGGGAGAGTTTTTTACCATGCGCAAGAACCGTCCGCTGTTCTAGTCCTGGTCATGACAATACATTTCTGTACTTTTTCTGCAGTGCATATGAAAATAATTATTTTTACAATACGCATTTGACATGTAAAGTGAATGTTATTTTTTTTTGTAGCTTTTTTTTTCTTCATTTGTATTCTTCTTTATGTTTCATTTATTTAAAATCTGCTAATTTACATAGAATAATTGTATGTTCAAGTAATAAACAAAAACAGTATGAATATCGTATAAGAATAAGTAAACGCATGTTAATAATAATTCTGCATGTGTAATGTAATCGTTTATTTGTTCCTGTTTTCATACGGTTTCTCTATGTGACTGATCATACATTAGCAGATTTTAAATACAATAAATGATTCGAAAAGAAGAATGCGAATCGAAAAAAGCAAAAGGCTTTACATGTCCAAAGCTTTTTGCGAAACATAACATTTTCACATGCACTACAGGAAAAATACAAAAAATTATTATGTCACGAACAGGACTAGAACCGCGAACGGACCCTTCGCATGGTAAGCAAACGCTCTCCGTTCCCTTCAACAGGGCTCTGTGAACTACTATCCATATATCAATTCTCACTCATTAATCGTCATTTACGCCTTTCTTACTGTACGGCAGGTTCTAGAAGAAATATTGTAGGGGTTTTGTTCGATACTCTATACAAAGTTTGGTTGTGATCTGAATTTTTGACATCTGGTTGTTTAGGTATTAGCTTCTCATCCATGTTATACAACATTAACTGTACTTACAACACAATCTACGTGTACGTGTGTACATTAGAACAAGCGTTTGCACCATTATTTTTGAATCTGGCTTTTGATAACATCAATAACACATATTGTAGGAAATACTCATTCTCTACAGAGGTGATTTGCTTAATATATTTGATCACGTCTTTGCACTTTAAAATATTATAATGTTCATTATTCTGGTTCTGCCTTTTGGAAAATAAAGCAGTTCTATTCTACCAGCTATATTGTTAAAAAAAATATGTAAAAATTACAAACCAAATAGTTTTTGCCTGTGTTCTAATGTATGGAAGTTGAAATGTTCCACTAAATCTGTGTAAAGTAGTCCTTATTTTCGATGCAAGCATTTTCAGAAATTTAAATTGTATGGTTTCCAATTAGTTGAGAATATTTCGATTCATTTGGAGTCCAGAAAACACAAGAATATTCTATTTCGACTTCATATTGTTTATGGGATTTTCTTTCCTATAGAAAACGTTAATTATTTATTTAACATATACAGCTTCATTCAGCAGAAGTTTTGTTTTTATCACACAAGTGTTTGATTCGTTATATCTCGTGTTGGAGTTTTAAAGAGTCATCGGTCACATTTACTTTAGAATATAACTTGAAATTATCGGCAAATAAGAATAGCAGAGAATTTTTAGTACAAGACGGAAAATCGTTAATAGCAAGAGGAAATAACAGCGGTGTCAGATGAGATCCTTGAGGAACTACCGATAGAATATACAACCCAAAGAGCATACACGTAATGTGGGTTGCATAGAGGATTAGATATATTTCTTAAAATTATAAATTGATTGATATTCCGGAGAGTCTAAAATATCTCCCAGGTCAAAATAGATATTCCGGAGGATCTAAAATACTTCCCAGGTTAAAAATATTCCGGTGTCTAAAATATCTTCTAGGTTAAAACTGATATTTCGGGGTCTAAAGTATCTCCCAGGTCAAAATTAATATTCCTGGTCTAAAATATCTCCTAAGTCAAAAATTATATTTCAGGAGGATGTAAAATATCTTCAATGTCAAAATTGATATTCCGGGAGGTCTAAAATATCTTCCAGATCAAATTTAGTATTCCGGACCCTAGCAGCCTCATAGATACTGGCCAATATGAATAACGGACGACTGCGATGTTAATCGAGGTCGTTTTACGCGATCGATCAATAACGAATGGTAAATATTTTTGTCGGTATTGGCTTATTATCGGAGATCAATGTCGATCGGTATCGGAGATTAACAATGATCGCTATCGGAGATCTTAATTCTTCCGATATTAATCGCTATCCCAGTGCTTCAATTGAAAATAAATAAGTTCAGGGTGCCCATGAAAATTAAAATATTGCGTAGACGCTAGGCAACATTCACTCTATAGAATTTCTGATTATTTTCATGATTATTACTCAGAACCCTTGGTCTAGTGGTTAGTTACGGACTTTCTTCAGTACTGAACGAGCTTGTAGAACGTTATTCAAGATAATTTCTGATGGGAGAAAGGTGTGATAACTCCACAGTTAATATTACACAAAGCTTTGTTATTGCACAGTGAAACTAGGAAATTTAAGGATGAATGGGGCTTGTTTTGGAGTGAAAATGGTGTGGGGGACGGCTAAATTGAACAAATGAATGGTAGCCTATATCCCTATTAGTGCGCTCGAAATCCAAACGTTACCATACATACAGCATGTTTCTTAAGTTTCAGCAATAGCATTCAGTGTCGTACCACACAAATGTCGATCGATACTGCTGCAAAACGACCAACCATCATCGATATCCCAGTATTGGACCTATAACGGCCCGATATCGTTGTGCTGCTAGAGGAGGGTCTAAAATATCTCCCTGGTCAGAATGGATATTCCTAGGGTTTAAAATATCTCCCAGGTTGAAATTTATTTTTCAGGGGTCAGAACTCTCTCCCAGATCAAAATTGATATTCCGGATGGTCTAAAATATCTTCCAGGACAAAATTAATATTCCGGAGGGGTCTAAAATTTCTCTCAGGTTCAAATTTGAAATTAGATATAATCTGCAGTTTTCCTCTAATTAGACTATAAAGAAACACACAATGTTTGATGCATATTGGTGCAACAGTGTGGCTTGGTATAGCGGACAAACATACAGGGTATTTCAAAAGTAATCATCGTTAATAGTGAGGCGAATTCCTCTGGCTGAAACAAGAACAAAAATCCTATGTGGAGATGGGAAAAACGTGGCGTACTTTCGGAGTTAGAGGTGCTGAAAATTATCGCAGCATCGAAAATGATGTTATATGTGAACAAATACTAACATTCTAAATGTATTCGGTACTACTTTGATTAAGGTTTGCAAAGCAGACACGTTTCGCGTCATTATTTGTCGAGATATAACGTCGTTTGTAATGATGTCATGCTAACTTCCGTGTATTCTAGTTCCGGAAAGATGCGTTTTTTAAAAACTTCTTTAATCGAGTTATTTCCTATTTCGAGCTGATGATTTGACCTCTGAAGATATGACCATGAATGTTGAAACACTCTGTATATCTAAGTAGAAAAAAAGTATTTGTTTAAAGTAATTGGAAAGATGTTAAATATTAATATAATTTCATCAAGATGATTGCTGTCCCTTAATCGAATAACCCTTAATCGAATAATTTTAAAACTTCGTTTTTAAGAAAATTTGAAGGACAATTTAATATCAAATAGGCCAATTTTGAGAATGGACTTTGCTAGGACTATTTGCAGACGTCACGAAATTTTACACATAGGTGTCTAAGCTGAAGAAAATCAAGTTCTACAAAAATAGGGATACCAAGAGTTACAGCTTTAAGTGTAAGGGTCTTTCAAAGTAGCAATAAAAAAAAAAAAAAAAGACACGATTAATGTACGCAAGAAATTTTGCAATCTGCCGTGTGTAAATACCTGAACGTTACTATGAAATATGTTGTGCCTGCATAGAGTTTTACTACTAATGCAATGGTAAGCTTTTAGCATCTTTTCACTACTTATTATTATGCTAATTAATGAAAAAAATTGATGGAAAATTAAATTCCAAATAAGTAATTAAACTGCATTAACTACCTAACAGGAATAACAAATTCCATAATTGTTATTTCACATTTCTACTTAGCAATACATTAGTCTGAAAATTACAGCGCTTATTTTCCTTTTTATTTGTACACTTCACAAAAAAAAAGTGACACTGAATGATGTGCAGTTAGGTAACCCAAACTACATCTTCTTATCGTAAAATGGTGTCTGTCAATACAAATCATTCTCTTTTCTTTTCTCCCACGTAACAAAAAAAAAAAAACAGCAAATAACATGAGGACAGACTTTTTTATTTTAGATATACATGTTGTATGGATGAAATGAAAGAAGAAAAGTGAGATGAAACAGTATACTTAAGAAGATGCAGTGAAAATTTTAAACACACATAATGAAAAATTAAAGCTGTTAGAAAGAAAATGGAGAGATAGAAATAGGGAGAATAAAGAACAGATAAAAATATGGAATGAAAACATAGCAAGAAGTACCTAAAATCATAAATACAGGTTACCAGTACTTCAACAGTAAAGAGACTTTTGTCTATTTTCCTCTATTTTCCCCCCTCTTTAATTTTCTCTCTCTGACAGACATCCATCAGTTTCAATTTTTCATTGTGTGTGTTTACATTTTTCTCTGAATCATTTTATGTATACTTTTTTATCTCTTCTTTAATCTTTCATTTCATCTATACTAACTGATGTATATCTAAAAAAAAACTATTCTCACGTTGTTTGATCACTTTTGCTTCCTTGAAGAGAAAGAGAGAGATTGGTCCCTTTACCAGACACAATTTTGCGATAAAAAGATGTAATTTGGTGGCCTAACTGAACGGCGTTTACAGTCGCAAGAGCTGATGCGAAGTGTATTATCTATAAACATGAATATCGACGACAGAGATTGTATTGTCGTATCTCAACAGGATTTCCTATGGAGATATTTGCAGTTTAATGCTGAGGCGTCGATACGAGCACGACGTATTCGTAGTAAATTTTTGCAGGAGTATTCTTTGACATTAACTGCAGCATAGACGACGAAGCAGGATAAAATAGAAGTAGCAGTAGTCGTCTTAACTTGTAAGCGTAGTGGTCATATTTTATGGAAAACGTAATAAACATTTCTGACCCCGCACCAACGGGTGGTCAAATTAGCTAGAAATATCTAAACGTTGGCTAAAAAAAAACAACCTGAAATTTGACGTTTCGAAGCATCATATCTTATTTGTTAAAAAAAAAAAAAAACTTTTACTTCCATCAATATTCAAAAGAGCTGACTTTTCTCACGAATTAGCACATTTTCGCCATGGTGGTTTTGCAAATAAGCTTGAAATTTTTTTTATTTACATCACTGTTGATAGATTGCGATGGTAGTGGGACATGGGCGACTTTCCTCTCATTTAGGGAGAATATTGCTATGTTTTTCTCGATTCTGTTATTTTGGCATTCGTTTGTAGTACCAATTAACTTACTTATTTTAGGTATGCACATTTTGACCATTTTTGATAATCTAGCCTTTATATACATCGCTCAATGTATACATGTTTTAGAGAGAGAGGGAGCTGTTTACTCTTGAATTCGTATTATTCTACCCCTTTTGTAGTAAATTCAGTACATTTTGAAACATCAATATAATAAGAATCACAAAGATCAAATTGCAATGAGTTTTTTAATTTGAATTTTCATTTAGCATTAATTGATATTCCCGAGTTATTATGACCTAACTCATAGCAAACAAATAATAATAAAAAAAGAACAAAAAAACATTGGCTATTGATCAAAAGCTGAAACATCAAATTACTTTTCAAAGCAGATATAAGCTTTGATGATGCATTATTTTTATTTTTCACGCCTCGCTTTCGCTATGCGATTTAATACCGAAATAAACTTTTCATATATGTTTGTCTGTCTGTCTATAATCCAGATTAGTTGAACATATTATTATTATTTCCTAATTCTTTCTCTAGGACAGATTATTAAATGCTTTTAATATCTTTACCTATCTCACACTAATTTACATATTCACAAGACATTATTTTTAATTCTAACTTGTGAAATTCGTTAATTTTATATTCTCTAGAATTAAAGTATTCAATATAATTCAATAAACTATGAAAATAAATTCGAACGTTAAAATTTCTGAACAAATTTCATAAGTTTTGGAGCCAATGTTTAACTTAGTATTTCTGTCACATATTGCTTCTGGCAGGAATGTGCTACGAACATACAGACAGACGCTGTATGTACCCCTTTAAATTCGTGACAGAAGATTTTCGTTTGAGGGAACAATAGTAATTGTTCTTGCCATTAACTTGATGTTTGCTTAATACTTGTTCATTGGTCTTTCTTTTGCAAACATGTTTTAATACATCTATGTCCATTAATTTAAGAGATTTCTAATTCGCACACATTCCTTTAGGTAACATCACTAAACATTCCTGAAATATGTAGCGCTATCTATTGACTCAAATTGGCAGTCTTATTGCAAAAAAAAATGACATTTGACAAAAGGTAAACACATAGCGAGATCTAGTAGCTCAGACTGTTGCGCTTGTAACGCTCCGGGGCGCAGCGCAAACACTTGCAAGCGAACCGCACAAAACCGGAAAGCTTCAATTAGTTCTGTCACCGTCGCCACTTTAGAAATTATTGTTACGCGTTGGGGATACTGACAGAAGCCAGACAATGTATCCAGAAACGCATCCACCAGGTAGACTTAACCTAAACACTACATGGGTGTTGATGACGTTACCGGTAATAGATTCCGACCCAGCATTCCAAGCGCTACAAGCCACAGAAGAGGAAAAAAAAATATATCGTAAAATAAATAAAATGAAACATTTAAGTCTTCAGAACAAAAGCTCAAGACTAAAAAAATACCGAAAGAGCGAAGGCGAGTGGCAAGAGCCACCACTTCGCTTCGGGCTTACATTCTTTAAAATCACTTACCATTGGTGAAAAGCATGCATAGATACATAAACTAGAACTAAGAGAACAGAAAAGCAGAGGGCGCGGAGGTAGCGAAATAGTCATACTTGGAAGCTCATGCAAGCGGAATATTCTTTCTCTCACCTCACAGCTCACACCCGTCGAAACACGGTGAGAGTAAGCACGTAACAACTTTAAAAGCTTAGGCCTACCAAAAAGAGAAACCTTTCATCGGATTCTGCATTCTTAACAACTGAGCCTCCTGCTTATAGGCGATGCACAGACGGAACATAAAGTATGAACAGATAAGAAACTAAACGCGACGCAGGAAAAAGGCGAAAATCAAAGATACGTAACAATACGATGAAAGTGAAATTCAAGGCCTCTTCTGTGCAAGGACCTAACAGAAGCTCTCCTCAAGGACCTCACCTCATTCTTAACCATTCAATTCTCCTATTCTAAACTCACTATTCAGCATCGCTCGCATTAATTAAACAGGAACTATATGAATAGGTGTACCCGGGGCCCCATCCCTGGTAACGTAGGTCGGAATTCTATCACCGACACTACAGTTCGAAGTCCCGTTCTGGAGTGCTTCTACACTCACAGCTAACCATATCGGCTACACCACACCGGAAGCCAGCAACAAATCTCATTCTTCCGCCGACAAATTCTTAAGTACACAACCAACAGGACTGAAGAAGCTGTGAATGTATATACGAAATGCTAACGGGAAGTTATATCAGGTAACGAAGCACCAGACGCTTGATCTAAATGAACTTAATCTACAACTATCAAAATTCAATTTAGAAAAAAAACTTTACACCTATTTCTAAATAATATTTCAACAGTCATTTCGAAGCTAATTTCGGATTGTGGTAAATTTCTATCAGAAATACAATTTAACCTATGCACCTAACCTACTCAATGATAGTTGCAGGATAAATTACCAACTCATTAAAATATGGGCTTTACAATTGTATTTGTTCTGAAAGAATATAGAACATTATTCTTTTCAAATGCATCGAACATTGATTACTATGGTTGCTTGAACTACAAGTTCGAAAAACAAAATTCAGGAATAACGAAATAGTAAAATTTCTCACAGTATTTGATAAATTGGGAATTATGAAGTGTTTTTTTTATTTTATTTATAAAACTGAGATATGTTACGCTGCTCGTAACATCTAAGAACCGACTAAATGTTTACATGCGGATTCCATTAGGAGTACAAGGTCTATGCTAAACTGACACTTACTTTAGGTTACATTGGATAGACCTATACTTATAATCAGAACATATTAGCAAATTCGCGTCAGAGAAAAGATTTCTTATACGGTATGCAAAACATATACAATTGTACGTAAAATCAAACGAATTTCTAGTTTAGTAATAAAACAACGAAATATTCACTTACATGTGCTCGAAGGCACCAAACTGAACAGACTAGGTTAGTTTACATATCAAATCATCTGAGCGAAAAGGTTGTCAAACTAGATGGCACTACTGCAAATTGGATGATTTTGACAGAACTTGGCAGTAGACACAATTCCAGCATTCATCTGGTTAATTTCAAGGTTTCAATACCAAAATACGAAGAAGATTCGATTATGTTACCGATGTGAGTTGACATTGCGAGATACTCGTAATATTACGAGCGTTTTAGGTGCGCATGAGTGCGCGCATTATTTCATTTTGTGAGCGCATATTAAGTCATGAAGAGCACTAAAAGAAAGTGAAATCTGTTGTGATGCCTGATCCGCAACTTTCCAATTCAAGCTTCATGTTTTGTCATGTGCCCAGTAGGGTTCTATGTATGCGCTTATCTGCACATAAAATTTTCATTTGTGCACACATCGATATAGGCCTAGAAGCAATGAGTCCTCAAAATTGGTAATCAACATTACAGCCCTTAACCACAAATAAATATTCACGTTCTTTAAAGTTGACTGTTACGTGCATTTGTATACGCTCAATATATCGTGCTTTGCGAATATATTATGACGTGAAAAAAGTAAGAACACTGCACTGCAAGGTAACGCCTGAGTTGTAATCTTTGAATTCTGACAGTGCCAGTTGTGTTCAATGTGTGCGATTATCTGGGCACGTTTTCACTGAAAAATGGATAATCAAAAATGTACCGTAAGACTATGATTTGGCGTCAACCAACCAATTCCTACGGTCTCGGGGTCTCGAGGGCGCCCCCAACTTTAAAATTTTACAAGCAAAAATCGATAGAGTCGTGCAAAACTTCACTTACAACCCCTCAAACTGAAAATTCTGGCGGCATCCCTGATCATATGCTAGCCGCATGTCTCTCGACAAGTACTCTTCCAGGGAAAGGATACCAAAAGGATATTAGGAATTTATTTAGTGAAGGTATATTTCTGGCACTTGCCTTGCAAAACTGATGAAAACCATAGAATAGCAATGATTGTTTGTTCAAAGTGTAGAAGTAGTATTTTCGCTTGTCAGGAGTGCTTGGAAACACTCTTCAGCAGTTGTCGTGTACGAATTTGAAACAAATTATTTTAAGTATCTGATTCTCAACAACCTTGAACGTAAGCGCAAAGTTACTACGAAGGAATTACACAAAATAGCTAAAAAGAAATAACTATGGCTCACGAAACTAGCAAGTTTATCACAGTAATGACAAAGTTAGCTATTCGATTCCATACTGGACAAGTTCAAGCCAGTTTTCATCGGGAACTCCTGAATCTCAAAGATCTATCTAATGTTGTCCTCCCAACGACGTCTCAGTCTTCCCAATGGCTTCATTCCCTCCGGTTCCCCAATCACGGTGGAATATAATGTGCGTTTTTCCCCATTCAACCTACATGACTAGCCTGTTCTTCATTCTTCGGTCATCTCATTCCCCCCCCCCCCTATACTCTATTTCATGCTGATATACCAGGGACATACTTCAACCTTTGGAACCATAAAATATTACGGCCCGACTAGCTGTTCTGTGTATTTTCAATTTTAATTTTCTTGGTAATAATTACGATGTTAGGGACCTCTGGACTGAATAGAAACATCCGTTGCCCCATGCTAAGACATTAGGGATATTCAGGTCGAAAGTTACGATAATTACGTTTTTGAATACAGATGGGGATGGGAGACCAGGAGTGGGATTAAGTTGTAGTGCGAGCTGATTTATGAACTCTTATTGTTATCCCATACTATTTAAAACAATAAAATATTCAACGCTAAAATAATGAAATGAGAAATTTGGCTTAAGAACGAATGTTCAGGTTAGTAGCTAAAGAGGAGATGGGACCGAGGAGATTTTAGAGAAGACAATACCATGAGACAGACAATATCAGAAACGTTTCACCAATGTTACTTTATCATTTCCTTCTATCAGATTGAAATTATGTCGAATGAACAACACCTTCAGCTACTGCGTGCCGAACCACTGCGTTAAGTGAGACATTCGATAGGAAATCGAAACCCGCTATTTTGAAAAAAATTATCCTGTATTGAAACCTGTAACATTGAAATGTGTTTTCGTTCAGCCTCAATGGAATACAACTTCCTCGCCAGTGGTAGAAAGATAGCAGTTTGGAACATCGTCACCTATTTAACATTGATGTCTTCAGCAGTCATGATTACATTATTACTATTTACATGTGTTCCAGCTTCTTGAATAAAGAGAGAAAAGCTAACAGTACTGGAACAGAGGAAGATATCTTGCTTATGTACAAAAGATGTCATAACGATAATTTCAATTATGTAATATGTACTTAGATTTTAAAAAGCTTGTTAAAATATGTCCATAATGCAGGAAATATTTGCGAATTTTTGGCCATCCACACTACTAAAAATTGAAAAGTGGAGAGAAAAATTAAAAATATATATTAATGAAAAGAAAAGGTTATGGTCAAGAAGTTTAGAAAAAATATTATACATTACTTCATACATTTAAACGCAGGGTCTGATCACTATTCTTCTACTAGATAAAAGGTTGAAAGGAATAAGCGGAGAGAACGGACAAATCCGATAGGCGCGGAGATGTTGAGGGAGACGTGGAGAAATTAAGCATTAAGAAGAGAACGAGGGTAAGGAAAAATAGTGAAATCCAGAATGCCTAATACAAATATAAACAATCCGAAGGAATACGAATTCCCTACCATCACAAAAAAAAACATGGAATGGATAGTGCCTAAGATTAATCTAAAAATTGGTCAATAGATGGTTGACGAATCACTTGTTTTGAATCATTTGTCTTAACATTATATTGCAACTGATACATAATCACTTGAATAGAAATTATTATACGGAAAATTTCTTAAAAGTTTACAGTTAAAAATAGTGTTACATGGTTGACATCTGAATATGGTATGTTCAATTTATATGAAACGGTTGCTTGTGCCTAATGACATAAGTAGCAGATCAATACTTTCTTGGCTTGTCTTCCTGTTATTTTTGGAATAGTGTCGAGCAACAGTACCTTATTAGACAATAAAGCATTAGATGAAATATTTGAAAATCTCCTATCATAATATTTATTTATAGATTGTCTCTGTCAACTCGTCTAATGGTTTTCTGTTGTATGACGCTCGTCAGAATGACCAACAAATTGAAAAACACTCGAAAATGAAATTGAAGAGAATGTAGCTACAAAAGTTTATTAATGAAAGGGAATACGTTATGGGTGGGAAGTTTAGACAAAATATTTTACATATAACTACATACAGAAACACAGAATTTAAACATGATTTTCCTATTTTCTACTAGATATGAATGTATTAGGTAAGGGAAATATCATGCATGAAGGAAGTTTAAGGAAGAAAGAAAGTAGAAGGGAACGAGAGAGAAAGAGAGAGACAATAAGGAGAAATTCAGACAATTTGTGAATTTAATGGAATGTCTATTCTGACATTCCATTTCATGTCTAGAGTAATAACTAATGAATAGAGGAAAGTTATAACTCCTAGGTACCTTCTAATGTAAACCATATATGAAGATAAAAAATATAATAAAGAATTACTCTGGAGGAAGTTTTTCATTAGATGATTATCCAATGACACAAACAACATACTATTTCGTTGAATTTCTAATTGCAGCACAATAAACAACACGAATTTATTCATTTGTTCTATTGAAAGTGAACAGAAACTTTTAAATACACGCAAATTGTAACTCGAATTTTTTCACAATTTTTTTTTCAGGTTCGCTTAAAAAAATATAAGGAAAAATAAACAAAAATTTTGATAAAACTCAACAACTTTTGATCTATAATCCATGAAAAAATTTAGTTTGTGACCAATTCTTTGCTTCTGATTCCATTTTTTTTTTTTGTGTGTGTGTGTGTGTGTGAATATGCACAAATACACAAGCAATATTTGTTTCTACTACGGAACATTAGCATGCTTATAAAATGGTATATAACGCTGGTTTGTTTTCCTTTGGCACTAATAATTTAGTGTTGCGTGGATATTCTATAGCCTGTCCGAGTCCAACGGTTAGTTTCTAATACGTACGTACAGTACGTATTAATTTAGTGCCACGAACTCAAACTTCCTAAGACTACATCTCATGCTGCCCTAAAACCTACACAGAAAAGTACAGCATATTTCAAATATAACTCCTTTACTAAATCAGCCAATGCAGAATCCATATAGCTACTCATCATAACATGCAGTAACCATGCCAATAAAATGATAGTTTCATCTGTAAATCCTCCATAATTGGTAAATACATCTTATTATACATGCCATATCCCAATTATTATTTACATATCCTCAAATATAAACATCATATACCCGAAATTCTATTATGTTCATTAAATGACGATCCCTAGATCACCTAAATTCTCATGTATGGCTTTCTTTTCTAGCCCATAGACACACAAGAACATGCAAAACTAGCAAACACTCATGCAATCATCTTTCCATCAGGCACAGGTACCCACCCATATCAAGGCCGAATTTCAACATTATAACTGCTTTATATTTAGTGATGGTACTGGCAAGATTTGGTTTTACACGAACCATTTTCCCTTATTTTTAAAACATGTACTATGAATATTTTGAGGAGATGGTCACTTTTTATGGAGTGCATTAAAGGATATTTGAGATTGAATTCTTATCATTCGAATTAGACAATTGAAGACCTGAATTGCAAAACGTCTCAGGTCCACCGAAGTATGCTTTTTTTTTTAGGAGGAACGAAAAACAGTCCAAGGTCTTCGTATGTTATCCTATTCAGCGGAAAATGTTTTGTGTTAAAAAAGGATTTCTGTGGTGGGATTAAGATGTAATATCTATATTTATGCACGTGGATAGCGCTTGGAACATAACAAATGCAAATACGAGTGGGCTTGAGATGTTTTTTCAATTCAGCTCTTCAATTCATTCATTCCACCCTAAGGCAGTAGATTTCAACCGCCGATCAGTGAAACTATTGTACCGGCCCTCTACCAATTAATACATTTAATTGTTTAATACTTCTTTTGTAGGTTTTGACGGCTGAAATTTGAGCAAAAAGTTCACATATCCTTTCCAAAAATAGCTAAAATCTGAAGATGTGATGCTATTTGAACGCCAAATATACCTGTAAGTTACTTGCATCTTAGTTGTCTTGAAAGATATTCCCCAGTAGTTTTCCGGTCAAAATAAAAATTAAGATAACAGGAAAAGAGCGTGCTTTGTCCGTTTTGGGCGAAATTGAAATAAGAGTGCCATCAGTTATCACTTTGAAGACATCTTTTAACAAGCTAGAATGCGTCAAGATTACAGTCGCAAGCAGTCTGCAACAGTCAATCTTTATTTAATGTGCAGGAATACGCAATGTTAATACTGGACCTTTATAAGGCTCTCCTGTTAAATGAAGAAAATTTACAAAACACATTCTATTCATCTCGTCTTCAAATACAAAGAACGCGAAAGAAATAGAACTCCCAGTTAGACACATGGTTTATGGATACTGGCTACGGTTTAGTGTCTAGAAAAATTGGTCAATAGATGCTCCACGAAGCACTAGTTATTAACTGTTTTTTCCACACCACACTGCAAGTGATATTTAATTTTTTTTTAAACTAAAATAGAAGCAAACTATTGCCTACCCAAAGTTTTCTCAAAAGTTTTCAAAGCAAGAAAATGTATTATACACGTATGGTTGTTACAGTAATAAATCATATGCAGTTAGTAGGAAAGGATTGTGCTTATAATTAATGACTCGAGTAACGAAACATTTCATCGCTTCTTAATTGCTAAATCTCGTATTTTTGAAGAGATATCAATGAGCCGAGGTACCTTACATAATAACGCAACGAATGAAGTGCTTGGAAAATATATCACATTATTTTCTTATTTATACTTGATGCCCACTCGTTTACAAGTGGTACAGAGGTCGTCAGATACACGACGGAGAAACTGAACAGGACGATAGAGAATTAGATTGAAGGAAAAGGTGATAAGGAAGAGTAATAGACTATATCTGATATGCAATGTTTAGGAACTAAATAAGAATCACGAGAAAGGAAAACAAAATGGCCAGAAGGATTGGAGGCAAAGTATATATTTGTCAACTACCGGAGTTAAAGAAAGTAAGAGACATTTAAGCAATTGAGTTTCAATTTACAATAGAAATAAATGAACTATTAATTGCTACAAAAATTGGCAATATGTTATGCAATGTACTGCAAGAACTTGGATTTCTGTAAGTGATTACAGCTTAGGTAATCTGAGAATACATATTATGTTTGTTATTTGATACACCTGGACCTTTGAATTATACACGTCCATACATTTTTAATTAATGATACCAAAAGACAAACATCAAAACGATAACATATTTTCTAAGATTAAAATAATAAAATGATCTGTGGAGGTTGTGGATCATTATTCCATAATCTTGATTGATGGGTTTCTGCCCTTTCAATATGATTACGTGCTCCAGAAGAAGAGAAAGACAGTTAATAAAGTCGGCTCGTATATCGAACATTGATGCACTAATTTACTTATATCCTAAACCTGAATTTTATTTAGCACATATTAAAAAAAGTGAAAATCCTCCCATCGCTGTTCAAATCAGCCTACTTTCATTGTATATACACTAATGACAGAAACATTGTTACATTTCTCGATGGAAAGTTCAGTGTTTTCATTGAAATGACATTGAAAAGGAATAATATCCTAAAGTTATTTATAACTCAACAGGAAAGGTGATTTATGATCCTTTAGTCTACAAGATAAACAAAATATCTTGCCAAGTTCTTACTGTTCGTAAGTATAAAACTTACCTCAAAAACAATTCTTTTCGCATTGCCGCAAATTGTATTTGCTTCTGACATATCATTTGATAAAAAATAATATCCTTAGATCAAACGTCTTGTTTTATGAAATGATTTTACGAAAGTCAGCTGAGAGAGTAGATGGTTGTTTCAGATTCTTAATGGGTAAATAGTAAAACACACTTCAATATTTTATTTATAATATGTAAGAATGTAATTATGTAAAAATATTAATCACAGACAAAAAAAATATATGAAATAAAAAGTGAATTATGAATGTTACCTTTTTATTTGACAAATAACTTATTCCTTAAAGTAACGTTTCAAAAGAGTTTTCGTCTCTAGGTGCGTTGGTCATGAGGCGCTTAACAAATCACTGGCTGCACAACCTAATTTGATCAATATTATCTATTTATCCCTTAACAGTTTACTCAATCGAGAAATGCAGAAGGCTGTTGGCAAAAAGTTATCATTGTAAGTATTCTACCGAAAGAGCCAAGTCCTTCACAATGCGTTCAACATCTTCCATTCATTGTTGGATTGTTCATTATCTGAAACGGTGGGGAAACTTATGACTTTGACCCTAAAACTGACAGGTCCTTTTCATTTACTTAGCTTTCTCCATTTTCCCATATATTTTCACAGGTTATGTTTGTCCCCCTCCCCATGGATATCAGTTACTATAAGCCACACAAAAATGAAAAATACACCGTTGATTCGTCATGGTCTGAAACGGTGGGGGAAATTATATTTTTGACTCTAAAAAGTGGCAGGTCCTTTTGAATCGCTTGGTATGCTCAATTTGTGTTTCTCCTATATCTTAGTATTACAAGTCCGACAGAGATGATCCATACACCATTGCATTCGCAATGCTCTGAAGCCGTAGCATAACCTATTATATAAACTTTAAAACTAGCAGGTCCTTTTCAATTGCTTACTATTCTCCATCTGTAAGTTTCTTTGGCCCCCCAGATCTCATAAGATAAAATGAATTGTATGGGCGGTAACAGCAGTATGGCTTACGCCCGTCCCCTCCCCCTGGATCTTAATAACTCAAAGTCACACAGGGATGAATGATTCACCGCTGGACTTGTTATGGTCTGAAACAGTGGGGAATAATATCAGTTTGACTCTAAAACTGGCAGGTCCTTTCGAATCGCTTAGTATTCTCTATTTGCGTATCCCCTAGATCTCAGTAACTGCAAGTCCGACAGAGATGAGCCATACACCGTTGCATTCGCAATGTCCTGAAGCCGTGGAATAACATATCACGGAAACTCTCAAGCTGGCAGATCCTTTTAAATTGCTTAGTACTCTCCGTTTGTATGTTGTTTTTTTGGCCCCGCTATATCTCCGCAAAACATGTCACACAGAGACGAATAATACACCGTTGGACCCGTCCTAATCTGAAACGGCGAGGAAAATTATGATAAGATAAAATGAATTGTATGAGCGGTAACAGCACTATGGCTTAGGGAAATTATGAGTTTGACTCTAAAATTGGGAGGTCCTTTTGAATAGCTTAGTATTCTTCATTTGTGCCCCTAATAGATATCTGTAACTACAAGCACGACATATATGGTCTACACCGTTGGATTCGTCATGGTCTGAAACGGTGAGAGAAGCTATGAATGTGACTCTAAAAGTGGCAGGTCCTTTTCAATCACTCCATTAGTATTCTCTATTTATGCCCCTCCCAGATCTAAGTAACTACAAGTCACACAGAGATGAATGATACATCGTTGGATTCGTAATGACCTGAAACCGTGGAACAACCTACGACTTTGACCTTAAAATGGCAGGGCCTTTCTAGTCGCTTGGTCTCCATTTGTGCCCCTCTTACAAGTAAAGTACCCGAAGTGAGGACTCGAGTTACTCATCAAGTGATACCTTAAATTGAAGCTAGTGACGAATATAGTACACCTGTGAAATCCTAGCTGCAGAGCTCCAGAAATAAAAAGGTTATGGCGGGTCAAAGTTCAAAGAGAAAGCGAATTGTATTGAAACAAGTCACAACGAAAGGCAGAACAAGTCAGAAGGACATGGTTTTGAATTGAAATGCGATTCATGTGAAGGAAAGAGGCACGTACAAAGTACTACACATTGATACAATCAATATGTAGGTCGTCAATGAAGGCGTGTGATAAGCAGATACTTTGCTCACAATGAGCACACTTGACAAAAGAGATGTTCTCACATGAGGTCTTGTAACACTCGTCACGTATATTAGAATCAAAACAATAATCCAATTGAGAAATCCAGGGCTCGGGCTCCTCATCCAAGTAGCCGCTTTTGTAAAACGCAAACCTTATCATGTTGCGAAATCGTGAGGCGCTGAATTGGAAGAGAGTGAAGGACTGTATTCGTAAAATGCTATCCTGATGACAGAGATTAATTTCCGAGGAAGCGATAACTGTGTCAGTAATGAACCTGATAAATGATTTATATGGACGGAAGAAGTAAACATCAAGTGGTTGGATGAAACCAGTGCAACCACCAGGAATTAAACGTTTGAACAGTGTTATATGATTAGGGCATAATTCATTTGATACGTTATCATCCATATTTGCACTCCATGAATCCAGCAAAAGCAATATCTATACATTACATTAATTGGGAACAACTTATGACGTCTTACCATCGGGATAATCAGCAAAACATGGACATCACAAGCAGCTAAATTCGCTTTCTATTTGAACTTTGACCCGCCATAGCCTTTTTATTTCTTGAGCTCTGCAGCTAGGATTTCACAGGTGTACTATACTCTTCGCTAGCTTCAATTTAAGGTATCACTTGATGAGCAACTCGAGTCCTCACTTCGGGTACTTTACTTGTTAGATCTCAGTGACTACAAGTCCGACAGAGATGATCTATACACCGTTGGATTCGTGACGTTCAGAAACGATGAGGAAAACTATGAATGATACTCTAAAACTGGCAGGTCCTTTTCAATCACTTAGTATTCTCCATTTATACCCCTCCTAGATCTCAGTAACTAGAAGTCCGACAGAGTTGATGTATACATCTTAGGATTCGTCATGGTCTACAGTGTTGAGGAAAACTATGATTGAGACTCTAAAACTTGCAGATCTTTTTCAATCGCTTAGTATTCTCCATTTGTGGTCCTACAAGATTTCAGTAGCCACAAGTTCGAGAGAGATGAGCCATAAACCGTTGCAATAGTCATGGACACCGCTGGGAAAATCTATGACTGAAACTGGCAGGCCCCGGTATTCGCTTGGACTCAAATTTATCCCTACGACTTTCTTTTGGATACGTTATAAGATAACCTGAATTTATACGGGGCGCTTTCGTTTTGTCTACATTAAAACCATTACTTAGCTTGTTTTGTTATTTTTATTTTTACTCCACTAATAGCATAACTCCCATACATAAGACACTCAGTGATATTCGAAAATGTTATACAAAGTACAGTAAGTTAAAATAAACTGATGTTACTGTTTTAATGAGAAGATATAAGTTATGAGCTGATTAGGCACTCCATTTTAACATCTATAGGTGTGCACTCTATGATATCAATGTAGGGTAAATGCCAAGTTGTCACTTGAAATAAACAATGCTCACAGAATAAAATGTAACATCTTTTCCAGTTTCCTAACAGAAATAAACTTTAGTTTCTTCAATTTTAACTTATGGAAATTTTAACCGACTTCAAAAATAATAAAAGAATAGGTTTCTCAATTCAGTGTAAGCCCCTATGTGTATATACTACTATTACTTTCTAATTTATATCCAATTATGACTTTCTAGTGGATGGACCGATATAAATGATTTTTGTTTTGAAATAGAACCTACTTTTAAAAAGCGCACTAGACAGTAAACATAATATTTTCAATCCTTCGTTTTCCGAATCTTTGATTTTGGTATCCAACTCAAATCTACTAAAAACAGACTACTACCAAACAAATTACTAACCTAAATAGTAACTACCAATAACTTAAATGTTACAAGGGTAGTTAAGTATTCGTTTAGCTATTAATCTGGTGCTGGTTGTTTTCAAGGATTTGGAATTTGAAGGTTTGAAAATTTGAATATTACTTTTTACCTTTTAAAAGCATTTCTTTGAAGTCAGTTCTATTTCATTTTTGAAGACAGTTTTTATAATTCAATTACTTTATGTCCTTGACAAGTGTCTTGACATGTAATCAAAGAATATAATATACCAAAACATTTACCCGTAAATGGGGATGCGACTATTATGCAATGGTCAGGATTATGCTAGGGAAATCGGTAATTTTTTCAATGTGCTTTAATAATTGTAGGCTATTACAAATAACAAAATGTTATTAATTTTCAGTAACAGAACTCTGCCGAAAAACTATAATACACTATAATTAAGTTATATTTGCATAAGTAACCTTGGTTATAATTATAGATATTTATTTTTTACTTCGGTCCCCCATACACTTTTATCTTCTTTGAAGGGATGCGAAAATCAAAGTTTGCCTTCTAAGCTGCTGCCCTGACTGATACTGAAAATTTTCAAGTCTCCGTAAGCAACTAATCATGTAACGCATGCTCACTATATATATATAATTTCAAAGTTTGATCAATTTGTGTTTCCACCAATGCAGTTTCTTATCGGGATTATCACTTCGTATGATATGTTCGAAGCAATTCCGTAAATGTCGTCTTTGAAGTTTGAAAACAATTTCTCTCCTTTTAAACATTCCAGCAGCATCTAGTTGTGTTACGTAGATCTGATTGCTGATGAGTGATAATTGTTTCACTTAACGAGAAAGGTAAAATTACCTGATTATTGATTGGGTAGTTTATATATTTAAAAAAAGTAAATTAACGTTAATGTTTACATTGCATGAATAACAGTGGATGGAATTCGGATTAATTTTAGCACAGTTCTAACAAATTCTTGAACAGCTATAAACCTGTCTTTCTAACAAAACTAACATTCAAAATCTTACATCTTCTTTCTAGATTACTTTCACGTAAGTACTAGTATGTTTCTTCAGGACCTTTAATATTATATACTTTTTC
>JAGDQP010019412.1:1822-12573 GCA_022664845.1 Lepisma saccharinum
AAACAAACAAACAAACAAACAAACAAACAAACAAACAAACAAACAAAACAAAACAAAACAAAACAAAAAACAAACACACACACACACACACACACACACAAAGAAAGCTAAGATGGCCATGGGATCATACAAAAAATATGCATATCTAAGGTAAACGCAACAGTAATGGGACACTTTTCAACGTTATAATTTTTAACTCAAATACCGTTCAAATAATATTACACGTTCTTCACTCTTTCTTGTATTGATTTCTACCTATTATTTTCATTAACATACTCGATTTGAGCGTAAATCACGGTTTTTGTCTAACATTGTCTTTGTACCAGTGATGGGCACAGAAAAACCTGGATGATCTAGTAATGGACATGCCTAACTCAATATGGTTTACATAATCACTGATGTTTCTAATAAAAAAGAAGGTAAAGCTGTCCCCTGTGCGATACGCACGCGCCGTGAGCGGCGCATGGGGGATGTGGAGGTAGCGATCCACATTTGCTTGACCTACGGTACGAAGTGAGGAGGGGTGGTCAGTCCAACACTCGACCACCTTTACCTTCCCAAGGTGAGGAGGAACACCAAGGACACTCCGGTACTCAATTTGATAGGAGGCTGAGTGCACCTCAGAGCGCCAAACATGGGAACACTGTGATTTGAACTCGGGCCGCCCGATTCGTAGTCAGACGCGCAAGGTTATATGTTTAATACTATTATTCTTCGATTATCTGACTGTTTCATTGAATTCTACTCAGTAATCGTTCCAAAGGTCCTGGGTTCGAAAACAGCGGTCGACCATCCTTACTGAGGTTTTAATAATTCTTTCCTCAGGGGCACCAGGCCCTTAAGTCACCTTCAACTTAAACCTGTCCGACTCCTTTCCTCTATCTTATTCCGGCCTAAGAAATAGATTCCTCGTGACCATAAAAATGCAAATTCTAAGGTGTAATGAAAAGTGTCCCATATTAAAACAAATAATTTCATTAATGGGCATCCCCGCGTCGATCAATGGAAATAATGGGACCAAAAATTCTCCTGACAAACGTATGTATTATCATGAACAGTAAATATTGATTCCCAAGTTGAAATAAATCAAATAACAGCATTATGATTTCGCCCTTGGAGTGGAGGAGAGTGTCATGGGTTCAATTTCTGCTGAAGGCTATTGAACGGAGTGGTTCGAAGCCCACGTTATCTACTGTAAGTCTCGTCCTTACAAGCTCACTAGTTCGCTTAGGACGCTAACGTCATCTAAAACCAAAATTCTTTTTAATGACGACTGTAAATTATTTCGAGAAATCAGCTCATTACAGGATGTTGCTGATCTCCAAAATTCCATCTCTGACCTCTTGGACCGGTGTGATGCGTGGAACTTGAAACTAAATCCCTTAGAATCTTCTTTTCTTACTATCTATTTAAAGAGGAATCAAATCCCATCTGCCTATATCATTCAAGATAATCCTATCGCTAAAGTTTCTTCTCAAAAGGACCTTGGAGTGGTATTTGATGAAAAACTTCTGTTTGCTGATCACGTGACCTCTATAACTAACAGTTCTATGCGCTTACTTGGTCTTCTCTATAGATTTACAGAAATTAAGGACCTTCATTCATTGAGTATGTTCTACAAAACCTTCATCTCCCCGAAAATTGAATATTGCTCCCCAATTCGGAACATGGCTAGTATTTCTAATCTATCTCATACAGATTCTGTTCTGAACTTTTTTCTTGCTATAGTCAAAAGAAGAATACCATCAGTACGTAGCTTAAGCAAACCAGAGTTATTATCCGTTCTTGGTCTCCACGTTCCCTCTTCTCGTCGCAAGCTGGCAGATTGGATGGACTTATACAAGATACTTAACGGGAATCTTAGAACTGGAGAGTTGATATCTAGATTTTACTTCCGTGTTCCCTTGCGAATAACCAGAAATAATCACCTCCTTCATTGTACCACGCCTAGGCTAAGGATACTGCAGCGCTCCTTATTCCATAGACTAGTAATTATGTACAATAATCTCGATTCAAATATTGATATTTTCGGATCTGAAAACACTTTCCATCGAACGCTAAATCCTCTTGTGTATTATAATCGTTGTGTTATTGATATCAATTGCTGTGTTATGAGTTGTTTAAAATTTAAATTTCATATTGTTTAGTTTGTAGTAATGGTATTTAGTTTTTTGCAATGTTATTTTGTTTCTGTGTAAAATGGCAACTCCAGCTGTATCTGAAACTTAATAAATAAATAATAACAATTAATTAAATCAAGGATTTTGATTTCAACCCAGCAATGAACACTGAGTGTACAAAACTGGACAAAAACATTTTGCCGTACCGATAATGAACACTCGCTGCTTTGCATAAGAGATCTACATTATATTTGGTTTGGCCATTTATATGCTTAAAACAAGGACATTTCGTAATACATAATAATAATGCACAGAACAACAAAATTATTCGTTATTGTAATTTCATGAATATTAAACGAAGGTTCTTACCCTTAATCACTTGCTTAACAGAATGCATGGAAGAGAAGGTGCGACCATGGAACTTTATCATCATGTCAAAAATATCAGATGAAAAACCAATGACAAGCGAATAATACAGGGTAAGTCAAAATGATGGACCCGATTTCATAAATTTATTTTGTGCAATATAATGAACATATCTTAATGTGAGCTACGCGCAAGGAAAGGCAAAAGTTCAAAGTTTAGTTGAGTTTAGTTTATGTCCCGCGTGGTTGCATTGTCTACCGCTACGCGGCGCTGGAAGCAGTTAACGAAAATGGCGCTGACTGGAGAGCAGAAATCGTTCTCTGTGCTGGATTACCATGTAAACAACTCTGTGATGAGTGTTCAACGGCATTTCCGTACCAAGTATGGCAGAGACCCACCTACTGGAAAAACCATTCGTACGTGGTATGAAAAATTCAGAGATACGGGCTGCATCTGTAAGTGAAAATCGACTGGCCGTCCTTCAGCTGAGGAAGAGACAGTGGAACGTGTTCGCGCCAGTTTTGTGCGGAGTCCACAGAAGTCTACCTACCGGGCAGCGAGGGAACTTGAAATGCCACAGAAAACTGTATGGCGAATTCTGCGGAAACGTTTACAAATGAAATCCTATCGCTTGCAACTGCTACAAGCCTTAAGAGACACTGATTATGCTGCTCGAGCGTCTTTCTGTGCTGATTTTCTCACGTTAATGGAAGAGGATGGGTTCGCCGAAAGGTTACGTTACAGTGATGAAGCGGTGTTTCACCTTTCTGGGAATGTGAATAGACACAACGTAAGGATCTGGGGAACTGATAATCCCCACGCAGTTGTGGAACACCAACGCGATTCACCCAAGGTGAATGTGTTTTGTGCCATTTCCCCTGAAAAGATTTATGGGCCCTTTTTCTTCCTTGAACCTACTGTGACAGGACATGTTTTTCTTGATATGCTGCAACAATGGCTCCTTCCACAGCTCGAAGAAGATAGTGAAGATTTCATTCTTTAATTGGATGGTGCCCCTCCGCATTACCATGGCAGCGTTCGGGATCATCTCAATGAGGCATTGCCACAGCGCTGGATAGGCCGTGCATCTCAGGAGGATCGAGTTCTCATTCGTTGGCCACCTCGTTCCCCCGATCTGACCCCGTGTGATTTCTTTTTGTGGGGTTTCATAAAGGATCGTGTTTACGTACCACCACTTCCAACAACATTGGGTGACCTTCGCGCCCGCATCACAGCAGCCATTGCAGAGATTGACCGTGACACACTACACAAGGTTTGGCAGGAGATAGACTATCGGCTTGATGTGTGTCGTGTTACGCGAGGTGCTCACATAGAGCACTTGTGATGTGACTGAAAAAAACTTTGAGAGTTACCCTTCTTACCACATGTATTACATTCAGATATGTTCATTATATTTCACAAAATAAATTTATGAAATCGGGTACATCATTTTGACTTGCCCTGTATTTAGTGGAATCATAACATACTATATTAAAGTTTCGCACGTTGATTAAATGATTCCCGCCATTACGAAAATCTTATTTATAAAACTTTTCTGTTCAAGTGTCCATTACTGGTGCGTTAACCTATATCTAAGGATACATTCAAATAATGCGAAAAATAAGGAAGAGTTAAATCTACGTTGGTGGACCTAAGAGGGGGAGGGGGGGCGTTGTTATACTGGACCAAGTGATGTCAGCGTCACAGTGTTGCCAACCCAACATTTGGATCTTTATTGGACACAGCTACGCATATTATTTTCTAGCTCCTGATCTCAGATTAATTTCCTCATATGTTCTACAGGGTGTCACGACATAGTGGTTCTTTTGAAGAAATTCAAAATTATGCATAGTTTTGGAGATACAGGTGTTCACAGTCACGGACGCATCGTCACAAATGACGTCATAGCTGGACAAAGAATGACGTAAGCGGTGTCGGCTTAGCAAATCACACTTGAAGCTCATTTGGGACGATGCCGTTTTTACCAGGCTGTCCCAGAAGTCTTGCACCATCAGCACACTGACCTGCATGAGGTAAAACTGTGGGAGGATAGGTGGCGCCACCAGTGAAAATTGTTGGCAGGCATATAGAGGACAGGTTCGTGGGATCAAGTGAAGGCAAGTACTGCGTGTGTAACGAGTGTTCCCGGAAAGTCAAAAAGGGCAACATGAGTGAGGACCAAATTGCAATTCGAGCTGTGCTACGATTTTTATGGAAAAAAGGACTAACTACAAAAGCTGCAGCGGAGGAAATTTGTCGTGTAGAGAACGAAGCAGTACTGGATCGATCGACAGCTTCCCGTTGGCTCAAAAAATTTACTTCGGGTGATCTAAACCTCGCGGACAAGCCCCGCAAGGGTAGACCTCCGATGGACATTAACGGCCCTCTGCAAGATGCTGGGAGTGCTGAACCACAATCGAGTACACGTGTGTTAGCAAGAGTGGTTGGGGCATCCAAATCGACAGTAAACCGTCGCTTGCGTCAATAAACAGCCCCGACAAAGTTCCCATGAGCTGAAAGAGGAGGAGGCCCAGCGCAGAGTGGCAATTTCTCAGAGTATGTTAAAAAACCCGCATGATCTCCGTTTCTGGAGGAGAATTGTGACAGGCGATGAGAAGTGGGTGTTTCTGAAAAACCTTGACACACAGAAACAGTGAGTGAAAAAAGGACAGGAAGCCCTAGCCAATTTGAAACAGGACAGATTTGGGAAAAAGGTCATGCTGTGTATTTGGTGGAATATTGACGGGATAATTCATTTTGAGTTTGTTCCCGAGGGTCGTGCTGTAACAGGTGAACTGTACTCTGAACAATTACGCCGAGAGTATGCCATTCTGAACGAGACATATCTGGCATTAACGAGGAGGAAGAGGTTATTGTTGCAAATTGACAATGCTCCGAGTCATCGGTCTCGAAGTATGACCAACACCCTGGTTGAACTTGACGGGTTTGAGTTGTTACCTCATCCTGCCTATAGCCCAGATGTTGCACCTTCAGATTATGGTTTATTTCGCTCTCTCTCTCATATTTCTTGCGTGGTCGGCAATTCAATTCATATGATGAGGTGCATGATGCCTGTCGCGAGTTTTTCAATTCTAAACTTGCCACCTGGTATCGCCATCAGATTGAACTGTTGTCCAAAAGATGGGTGAAGGTCATCGAACATGATGGCCTGTATTTTGCTTAATAAAGGTTTGTCTTTGTTTCTGATATTCGTTTTTCATTTTCCTCCTTGTATGGTGCACAACCTTTGGGACAGCCTGGTAACTTTGAGTGTCTGTATCCGAAACTAATAAGATCTCGGAATTACTTCAAAGAAACTTTTCTCTTGTTTTAATGTAAATAATAATCTTACGAAGTCTGCACCATTATTTCAGCCTCACCCTGTATAGTGTAAGATTAAGTAACAGTGTTTCTCTTAAAAAAAAAAAGGCCTATTTTCCAATATTCAAGGTCAAAGATGACGTCATATGACCTTGACTTCATTTAATGCTCAAATATAGGCGTGTTACATATCGCTGGAAACCTGCTTCAATTAACAGGGTGGCTACTCTTTCGGGATTTCAAAATTCCCTGACTTTATTAGTTGTTCGTAGAAATGACACGTTTTCCAAATACTATTTATAACATAACAAAGAACACGTCAGAGACAACCACCATTCTTCTGGATGTAAAATATTTTTCTGAGGTAAAAATGGATGAGAATCAAAGTTTAATACTTTCAAACGTAGGTTTCAATTTTTTTTAAAAAAAACTGGCCCCTAGGGCTGTAGAATACCCTAAAAAAATTATATAATAATTCTTACACGCAGTAATATTTTCGGATTCTACAAAAACAATGTCACTCACGGAGTTTAGGGGCGGAGCCCTCATCGAGTGCTGTCAGGAAGCGGAGCTCCCAGCGAACAAATCTATTTTGTTTATTATTACAAAATGGTCTCGCATTCGCTCCAGTTCAATTCACAGACAGCATTTAATGACTTCTGACTGACTCACTCACTGATTGAACGAAACCTGGCATGAAGTGTATCATTACGTCTTGAATGGGGGAACTGAAGGGTGAATGCTTTGCTAACTCGCAATCCTTAAAATACTATTTTACGATAATTCTTACTACAAAATAAATCACTCACCTTCCTGAAGATTAAGGAAATCCTCCATTAGTGTTACGGCATCATTAGTTGAGACCATTCCGCGACTCATCATCGCTTGGAGGAATCTCCGATGAGCGTCGGTGTATCGCATTTTACTTTGTCAAAATTTTCGATCTGTAAAAAAAAAGTACAACCTAGGAATAATAAAAATAAAAGACTGTCTATCAACTTTGAGTCAATACGAGGAAATACAACACTCAGTAGTAATAAAACGATTTAATTACGAAATTCCGAAGGTCCGACGTAGTTCAAGATCTTGGGTGTCACGTTTGATACGAAATCGACGTTTAAGGATAATCTAAAGCAACGATCTTCAGCAGAAGATGGCAGCACTATCTCCGTATATGTCTAATGTATTCTTATCGTTACACGAAATTCCAATGCTGCTCCTATAAATTCAAGCCTAGAGAGTTCAAACTTTCAGGGAAGGAAGTTCATAACCAATTCAAGAGCATGATCGATGCCGATTTTTTTATTTTCGTTTTCCTTCATTGTTGTTGTGAATATCGAAATCTATAACAATGAAGCTCTTTCAACAATGAACAAAAAAGAAAATTAAAAATCGGCATCGATCATGTTCTTAAATTGGTTATGAACTTCCTTCCCTTATTTGAATTTGTAGGAGCAGCAATGAAATTTAAAAATACATTAGACATATAAGGACATAGTGCTGCCATCTTTTGTTGGAGATCGTTGCTTTATATTATCCTTAACAAGCATATAACAAATATTATAAATGAAGCTTTTAAAACTCTAGGATTTGTACTAAGAATGAGGAGAGTTTAACAATCTTTCGATACTAGAGAAAATGTACACAGTCCGACAAGTAAGTAATGAGACTGATTTTATTCTGACAAAACAGAGAATGCAAAATAGAAACCAATATGTGAGTTCGAGAGAGTAATCCTTCATCTACGACCTGGCAACACCGCATGGTCCCGCGTGAAGCACAACGGGAAATATGACGTCAGTACCAGCAGTAAGTGAAAGGCCTTTGTCACGCCAGCGTCATGGAGCAGAGGGCGAATATCAAGTCCTGTTTCAAACTCGGGAAAAGTGGCACAGAAACTGTTGAGTTGATGCGGAGAGTGTATGGTGATACTTGTTTGTCTCGTGCACAGATATTTAGATGGTATGAACGTTTTAAAAGTGGTGTGGAATCGATTGACGATGAACCTCGGCCGGGTCGTCCAATTTCTGTTCGTAACGAGGAACTGATTGAAAAGGTCCGTGAACGTGTGCAAGAAGATCGTTGTGTGACTGTGAGAATGATGGAAGGTGACTTTGGTGGTAACAGGGAGACAATTCGTAAGATCTTAGTGGAAGATTTAGGCAAGAAGAAGGTCGCAGCGCGGTTTGTGCCACCCTCATTATCTGATGAACAGAAACAAGCGCGTGTTGATTACGCCCGTGACATCATTGCAACTGCCCGTAGGAAGAAAAATTTCCTTCTGTCCATTGTTGCAGAAGACGAATGTTGGTGTTTTCGTTATGATCCAGCTACTAAACGTCAGAGTGCCGAATGGAAGTCTGCAGATTCTCCAAAAGGAAAGAAACTTCGTCTCCAAAAGTCAAAAGTGAAGACAATGATCATTTGTTTCTACGACAGTAAGGGTATCATTCATCATGAATTTGTACCAGAAGGTCACACAGTTAATGCTCAGTTTTATTTAGGTGTTTTGGAGCGTTTGTTGAAGAGAATACGTCGTGTTCGGCCTGAATACTCAACCCCAGGTAGCTGGTTCCTACTCCATGACAACGCTCCAGCTCACCGAGCAGTACTTGTTGCGGAATATTTGGCCACAAAACAATTGTGTGTGCTGAATCATCCCCCCTACTCACCAGATATGTCCCCCTGTGACTATTTCCTGTTCCCTAAGCTGAAGTTGCCATTGAAAGGACGACTTTTCGACAGGGTTGAAGACATCCAAGCAGCAGTGACAGCGGCATTACGGGCCATACCACAAACTGAGTTGCAGAAGTCATTCCACTCCTTGAGTGATCGTGCTACTCGTTGTATTGATGCAGGAGGGATGTACTTCGAATAATAAACAGGTATTATTCAATTACTTTTGTTTGTTTCGTCAGAATAAAATCAGTCTCATTACTTAATTGTCGGACTGTGTACTATGCTTATGTTCGTTCCAAATTAGAACATGCTTCCACTATTTGAAACCCAGGTCAACTAAAAATCTGCCAACAACTACAAAAAATACAATCAAAATTTATTAAATTTCTAACCTACAAAATAATTCGGATCTATCGTACTTAGACCATCATTACAACTTTATTTTTTTCAGACGTTAGAGCAAAGGCGTAACATTTCCGATGTGTTATTTCTTAGGAAAATAATTCAAAATGACTGCACAGACTTAGTAGCAGTGTTACAATTTCGTGTTCCGTCACTAAAAACTGGCGTAGACAACACTAGTCTCTTCCACTGCAAACAAGGCAAGGACAAATATAACGATGAAGTCATCAAGGAAAATACAGTCCTTTTATAACGAATATCAAGGGACCAACAAAATTAGTTCTTTATATCCGAACTTCATTATAAACAGACTCACGTATTTTCCCCGAATTACGGTAAAATAAGGGGTAACAAGCAGAAACGTTTAACATATAACAGTATAGCATTGCATCTGAAGCTCGTTTTATTAAACGGGCTATCACCTACACACTGAGCTCCGCTGAAAACAGACATTTCTTTCTTTCCTGGCTGTCGTCCAAGTGGGAGGAGAAGGAGTGATTCATGCCTGGCTTGCACAGCGAGATAAGGTGAAATCCCATCGTCTCATTTCAAAAGTGTTGGATTTCTGATGTTTGCACAGAAGCCAAATAAGGGATGTAATATGAGAACAGCTGTGAAAACCAGTTTTGCGGAACCTGAGTAGTGCACCCACCAGAAGCAAAGAGGAGATGGAGTTGGAATTGAACTTCGCTTGCAGCTGTGAACAAAAGAAAGTTGATGCCTCTGCTCTTCTCCACTCGCCCTGTTACAAAACAAAGGGGACGGGGTGTTTACGGCCTTCAATTTTTTGTGCTTCCATCTTTACATGTAAACAATAACCACGAAGAAGCGGAAAATCAATACGTCCGAAACATGAACCCATTCTGGAAACTACGATATTAGCAGTGACATCCTTATCTAAGTATCAAAGCATAAAATTGTAGTAGATTTACATAAATAACGGAATTTCGGAGGGGGTTCATCACTGGATGCTGTCGATAAATATTGCCAACTTCTACCAATATAGTTAAGCAAAAGTTAACTTTGGTTTCTCTATGAAACAATAGCCATTCAGACAAGCAGAAAGAGACAATTTGGTTTCGTTTTGTTTGTTACGTACTTATGTAACAGCAAGGATATGAAGGACAAGATCTACTGTCGAAAGTGACATCGAACCACAACTCGGTGTGCAATTTAGAAAAATTCTGTGGCCCCATCGAGAATCGAACCCGGGTCCTATTGATTATACGGCGAAAATGATACAAAATTAACGGACATAGTTTAATATGTGGAATCACCATGAAGTTCACACTATTTGTGGCGGGGTCCAAGAATTGGATTAAGAAAGACCTTACAATAGGAACCAATTTTTGTGATGAAAACTGGTCGATCTTGCTCAGGATAAGATCCTATCGCGAACGTTTATTACTGCGGCGATGAACTTGCGAGTTCCGTAAGGCATGGAGTAAGTCAGTAATACATGTATGTTAGAAAAATAGAATTTTATAACGGGCGAAACCACCTCTTTATAAAAGCCTAAAACTATGTTTACAAAATCTTAAAAATCCGTGGCCTAGTAATAACTCTTGATTATATATATATATATAATCCTGGGTAGCCTAGTCGGTAGCGCGCTCGACTTCAGTGCGAGCGGTTCCGGGTTCGATTCCCGGTGGGGGCTCAAAAATTTCGGTGTTGACCCAGCATCGTGAGGACAATTGGGGAGCTGCTGTGAATAAAAGACAGTGGCGATCACAGTGAGAGCTTCGGCTCTCCTCTCCCAACCCGTCTGGTCAGCGTGGGAGCAGTAGACCAACTCCTCCCTTCGGGGAGAGGCCTCATCCACTAGTGGATTGAATATGGCTGTGATTTATTTATTTATAT
>JAGDQP010019412.1:17573-34907 GCA_022664845.1 Lepisma saccharinum
TTCGCTTCAAGAGAGGCTTGTGAAAATCGACTGTCTCAATTTTTTTAGAAATAGGGACAAGGGCTTCTATGAGAGAGGCATCATGATATTACCTTCCAAATGGCAACACGTTATCGAACAAAACGGCGCATATGTGACCTAAATCGGATCATTCTAACTATGGTAAGTCAAGCCTTCAATGTCATGCAAAAATAATGGATTACTTTTTACTACACCTTATATATACACCTAGGAGTACAAAACGATTTTTTTACAATTTTATTATTACCACTTTGGCTATTAGCGGCCATTTTGTTTATGAGGGTAGGCCGTTTTTAGAGGTTAGTGATAAGTTAAATAACTTTTTTATTTATTGACATATCAACCTGAAATAAAAACCATGTCATCTGAATGAAACCATCTACAAATCATGTTATGACCAAAAATGTGTTGAGTTTTAAGGAAATAACCTAAAACTTAACTAGAAAAATGTGTTTCAATTAGAATAAATTGAAGACTTTAGGGATTTTTTTTTTCAAAGAAGGGATTAAAAAAACAACTTTAATCTTTTTTCCCCTTAAAGATATAATAGAGGACAAGACTCATAAAAATGTTGATACCTTTTAAATGCCTCCTTTAGGTTTTACGGGCTTTCAAATATCGCAATTTGTCCAAAATTGCCGATTTTCAAACAGGTATATCTCACAAAGGACTGAATCAAAAAATCTGAAATTTTCACAAAATACCCTTCTAGTGCCTGGTTTCATCATTGTGTTTTAATCAGAAGTATTTTTTTTAAATTAAAGAAATATGCAAAAATACACAGTACAACGCACATTGACGCAGACGCCTAAAGTGTTAGAACACTGAAAAAAAAGTGGGTTAGATTAGTGGAAAACACAATGATGAAATTTTGTGTGTTTATTACCAGGTACTAGAAGGGTATTTTTTTGAAAATTTCAGATTTTTTGATTCAGTCCTTTTTGAGATATACCCGTTTGAAAATCGGAGATTTTGGACAAATTGCGATATTTGAAGGCTCGTAAAACCTAAAGGAGGCATTTAAAAGGTATCAAAATTTTTGGAAGTCTTGTCCTCTATTATATCTTTAAGGGAAAAAAACATTAAGTTGTTTTTTAATCCCTTCTTTAAAAAAAAAAAAAATCTCTAGTCTTCAATTTATTCAAATCTAAACACATTTTTCTAGTTAAGTTTTAGGTTATTTCCTTAAAACTTAACACATTTTTGGTCATAACATGATGTGTACATGGTTTCAATCAGAATAAGATGGTTTTTATTTCAAGTTGATATCTTAATAAATACAAAAGTTATTTAACTTATCGCTAACCTCTAAAAACGCCTGATCCTTATAAACAAAATGGCTGCTAGAATCCATGGTGGTACTAGTATATTTTTTAAAACAAGTCATTCCGTACTCCCAGATATATACATAAACAGAAAATGCATGTGGAAAAATAAAATAACATATGTCAGCAACAAATTACTTTTTATTGGTTGACTTCGTATGGATTGACCCCTCATAAATTTCATTGAGTTTTCCTTATAAATTTTTAATTTCCCTTGAGGCGAAAACTGGTTGATTTTTTTTTTTCATTTTACGCGTTTCACAGTCATTCCATGTGCTCACCTGCACACATGTTGCAAACATTGCATTTCTCTCTTTTTCACATCACTAGGTGTTTATAGAAGTGCTTGTACGAATTATTTGCAAGTTGCACAAGGCAAAAGTTGGCACAAATAGATAGCTGCTAAAAACTGTATCATAGCATTTAATACTTACTCCGTATGCTTATTCTCAAACGCGGAACCTTTCCAATAGTTCCACGTATTTTCCACTATTTCATTCTCGTTTTACACTTCCATGACTCAAAACTTCGTTTTAATCAGCGTTTTAACACTTCCTTATATATCTCATGAAATACTTTATTGGCTGCCACGAACTGTACTTTACCCCAAGTAGTCTATGGGAAAAGTAGTTGGTTAACTTTACTTTATGGCGTACAAAAAAGATAAAAGTTCACTAGGGAAACAAAATATTTGAAACGTGTGAAAGAGCGAAAAGTATCAGGGACCATTTAGCTGCTTTCGCGTTGGGAACGAGCACATAGAGATAGTGTTGAATGTCATGTGCATCGAATGTAGCAAAACATATTTAATATAACTTGAAATAACCCGTCTTCGACCCTCTCGACATCATTTCTGTAGCAAAAAAAAAAAAAAAAAAAAAAGTCAGTTCAGTCATAACACGACATAATGCACATATGCTACCAGATTTGTAATCTGATTAACTCGTGTGCGTATTAAATGAATACTGACCCATAGCTTCTCGTTAATATTTTTAAAAATTTATTATTAGCAGTCGTTAGGTGTTTAAAGAAGTATCTGATAAATATTTTCACAGGAATTAGTGATACAGACCACATAGCTGCGGGCCACTAATTAAAGTTTACCGTATCTCCCTAGCATGTTGGAAATATAGACTTTTCCATTATTATATATATATTTTTTGTGGGCCATCAAGTAAAGCTAACCCGCTACTTTTCCTATAGAGGTACAGTGCAGTTCGTGACAGGCAAAAGCAAAAATTACAGAATGTATTGTATGTGCAACGTGTTGAAACGGTAATTAATGGAAAGTTTTGAGACATAGAAGTGTGAAACTAAAGCAAAACGAACGGTGCATTGGACTATTTCAGTGTTTCCACGGTCAGGGCGTGCGTTACAAGGTTATAGTCCAATTTATAGCAGCCAGCTATTGTGTCATATTTTGCTAATGTATGTTTTATACCAATCCTTTCTCTTTTTTTGGCATTACTATAGTAGTTACGGACCAATTTTAAAATCACGAAAACCGAACCAAAATCACTTAAAACACACACATTACGTGTTCATGGGAGGCGAGCGGATTATGCAATTGTTTTCTTGCACTTTTCGTAGATTATCTTAAATTTGTCACCATACGAACGTGGAGGTTAGGTAAGGTTAGGTGCGGTCATGTATCTTTACAAAATATATTTTTATGTTCACATTTATCATTAATAATTCCTTCTTTGCATTTTTCGTAAATTATCTTAAATTACTGATCATATGAACGTGGAGGTTATGTGCGGTCATGTAGCTTTACAAAATATATTTTGACACATATTGACACTTAACTTCAGCACACAGGCGTGTTCACTCTTCCAATTTCCATTAGAAAGCCGTGTACAATTGTTTCGGGGTCTTTTCCTTTTCTTACATATATACTCCTCTACATAACCTTCAAAATGGACTTTACCTCGACATTTCTACACCATTCAATAACACTAAAGCAAGAAATGTGATAACAATAACAAAGACGCGCCATTTCAACAATGCCTTACCGCCTTCCACATGACAACAAATGTAACTCAACGCAAAATAGTTCCTTCCGCCACAACATACAGTGCGTCCTAAAACATCTTCAAAACACACTACAACGTTATTATTATTCACTTATAATGTTACCCACATTACTATTTTCCTCCCAAACATCTCACAATTATCTCAATTCATCATGTAAATTTCTAAAAATTGGCCCGTCATTATTATAGTTCACCCCCCCTTTTTTAAGGGACTTCTATAAGCAGGTCGGGACAACCAGCAACAAAAAAACTGAGCTGAACTAGTCCAAAAGTGCCTAACCTTGTAGAAAACACATAGGCTATACAAAAAGGTAATTTCTCTGTTCTTAAGTTCCATATCTTTCACATAAAAAAAACAGAGAGCTTTGAGTGCGTTTTGTATAGTATAACTAATTATTTACTTTGTCGATTCTGACAATCCAGCTGACTATGCATTTGAAGAAAACAAACAGGTGTATTTCAAAATGACAACATCAACTGTACATTAAATGTAATTTCTTAAGAATATCGCTTAATTTCTAGGTTCAAAATATGTGTCTACATTTCTCACCTTACGCGAAAAATATTTAATTTTCTATTTCTGAAGTGATCACTGTTTTATAAAATCCTGGCGCCAGTGACAGGAAAAATCGAATAAACAATTAATTCGATTGTTTATTCGAAAGATGGGAGACCTTTCCCTCTCGATTATTTTATCATTGGGCTCCTGTGACGTCATAAAAGCATTCTTTCTCGTTATTCATATTTTCGGCATTTTATGAACTTTAGGGAAGCAAATTAGATGTCAAAAGTGAATAAATCCCTGCTCTGTGAACGCGGAAGCATTTCTACTACCGTACGATAAATCATAGCATTTTCTTAGCATAATATTCCATCACAATCGTTATGGACTAGGGGCTCAAAAACCCCCGCAATGCTATGTTGAAGGTGCCATCCCCACATTTGCCTGGTATGAGTGAGGGAAAAGCCTAAAAAAAAAAAAAAACAATCATTATTGTCGGCCGCTGGGATCGAACCCACTTTATTTTTCTGGCAGTGAAACAGGACAAATGATTTGATATTCAGGGCCATAGACTATATGGAACTTGAATGAAGGCATGTAGGAAACGAATAGACAAAACAGTGTTTCTTTCATAGGCATTCCCGGAGGCTATTATCACTACAGACTGAATCAACCCTATTTTAAAACAACAAATATTGTTCATTCATTGTTCTACTAGAATTACAGTCTGCATAAAGCGAACAAGAAACTGTAAATTTACAATTGCAAAATGTTAGTCTATGTCACTCACCATAATTAAAGTTTCCCTTATGGTATTGTACGTATTCAAGTCGACGAGGCAGCCGTGATGTCTGTGATGTTAGGCCTGTGACCCGAAGGTCGCTGGTTCGAATCCCGTCAGGGGCATTGATGTTTGTGGAATTTAATTAGCAAGGCATTAACAATATAATCGTGGCGGGTGGATTCAAGTGTTACTAAAATGATCAATACAAAATAAAGTTTATGTATCTATTCAAGGACTTTTTTATTCTGAAACTGATACATTTTGCAAAGGTGACTAGTGATTCTGCAGAAAACAAAACCCTCAGTTTGCGGCAACATAAGTGGACGTAATGCTTTTTCGTAAGAACAGGACTTGTAAAAAGGGCTTTATGCGCCAAGTACCCACATAGCAGAGTACATCCCTAGGACGTCCCATTTAGATCCCATTAACGTCAGATTTCTCAAGCTCCCATAGCGATGTCCTAAGGACGTCCGTGGGCAATACAAACAGTTCATCCCGTACGGAGGTCCCCTGGATGTCCCCCGGAAAGCCGTGCGGGATTACCTACCTGGAATTTCTATAAATTAAATCGAGCTTACTATTATTATTATTTAATTAATTATAACTATACAAAGGATATGCCTTCTTATAGTTATACGAAGGATTAATTATAACTATACGTCCCATGGATGTAAACGGGACTTAAACAGGACGTCCCGATATCCTGCCAGGAGATCCGTCAGATATTCCTGGGACGACATTTTGCTATGTGGGTAGGCACTGTGCCTTCTAGTGGTTACCGTCGCTGACTTCTGATCGTGAGGTCCCGTGTTCCATTCTCGGCTCTGCCAAGGGATATTTACCAAAATGAGAAGCAGTTGGGGAGCTGTGTGAACAAAAGACAGTGACGATCATAGTTGAGAGCTTCGGCTCTCCTCTCCGGCTATCTATTTATATAGATGTGTGTGTGTGTGTGTGTGTGAGAGAGAGAGAGAATAGTAAATAAACGAATAAATTCGGAGGTTGCACGAATGTGGGACATGCATGATTTTTATACCGTACGTCCACAAGAAAAGATTCAACTCAAAATTTTAATTTTATTTCTGAAAAGCTAGAGAACCTTTCTCCTTCTTTGACAAAAAAGCCACAAGTCTATCTACATCGGCATTGTTCCTTTTAGAGGGATGACCGGAGGTCATTACCCCCCCTGGACTGAGTCAAACACCCCTCCAATTAAAGCTAATAAAATTGTGGCAGCAAGGGCTCATTAATTGTTCTGCTAGAATTACACCATGTTTAGTGAAGCGAACAAGAAACTTAGGAAATTTACAAATAACATAATTTTAGTGTCTGTCACAAGAAGTAAAAAATTTCCTTCTTTAAGATTTTGTTTCTGAACATATACAGAAGTGATTAGAGATTGTACAGAAAAGAACTACAGGTACTTCAGTTTGCGCGATAAGTCGAATTCCTATTCAAATATCGATTCTAAAAAGTACATCGCATCCTAGACGTTGATTCATAATTGACCAAATATTAACGAATAATTGTCGACTGATGTATTGTGTGCATAGTATTATATATAGAAGGGAGTGTCTATGCGCACGGTCTTACGTGCACGTCAACATACGCTGTCGCGCAGGCGCAGAGCGTGAACTATAAGTAACACAGACAAGTGCTTCTTCGGCCAGCTTCCGGCTTAGTTCATTAGTTAATGCATCAAACCCTGGCGTGGTTACTTTTACATTTTCTTCAAAATATAATTAACTTTTTGTTTTTTGATGTATGTACGCATTAGGAAATTTAATAAAAGTAATGATTTATTATACCAAACAGAGCCCACTAAAAGCTAGGATGTATGTAAACCCAGGGATGCAAGGATGCACGGTGCGTCCAAAGGGAGCTAACCGCGGGGGGCGCAGTTCCTGGTTAGCGGTGGGCATACGCAAAAGTGCTGTTTATGAAAATTATGACAGCATCTCCTCTTGACGTGTACATAAGCGCCGTAGCCACGGCCTACATAGAAACACAACCGAGCGACCGTGGCTCAGTGGTATAGCGTTGGCTTAGCATTCGTGAGGTCATAGGTTCAAACCAAGCGGCCCCATCGTGGCTGAGGTTTTCCCTATTACATCAGGCAAATGCCAGGATGGTACCTTCAACTTAGGCCTTGGCCAACACATTCCCATTTACTTTGCCCTCCTCTATCCCGGCCTGAGCCCTAGATGCCTAAAGGTAATAACTAAAATTCAGTTCAATATAGAAACACAAGATTCATGACGTGGAGAGTGGACCCACACAAAAGTGGTGGGTTGACCCCAACACTTCCTCAAAATTAGGAGCCCACCCTGAATTTAATCCCTGTTTAAAGCATGATAAAACTAATGTAAATCTGGTTTATCCGGAATTTCGTTTATGCTGAGCGGGTTCAGTTCAGAGGCGTAACTACTATGGCGCGAAACCCCGCAATGTGGAAGGCCCGACCCTTCCAAGTCCTAGAATCTCAATTGGCTGAATCGACCTCAGGCCTTGGGTATTCTCTTGCGAGGGGCGGGGAGAATAAAATGCAGTTACGCATCTGGTTCAGTCCCATCAAATCCGGATAAATGAGGTTTAAGTTTATGGTAAATTAATGAATTGGTTGCATGAATATGAGACGTAATGCATGATTTTTCACATATACTTAGTTGATATGGAAACGTGTCACTAATGTCAACATATTTATCCCATGCTTTTCTGTTATTCGAACTCTTTTTACTACTTTTTTATGGAGCCTATGAGAACATTTTTCCTGAAAGAAGCACTATACATCGTTGGCCGGTAGATAGCTTAAGCGTTTGACGGATTTTGTATATAGCTTCTCGCGCGTTACTTCTGTTCCTGCTGTAAAATTATACTTGTTTTAAAGTTGTGACACTTTTCTTGCAAACGTGCAATATATGGAAACGTTTCACTAATTTAGGGTGAACATAAACCAAGTACTTCTCCAACTAATTTCAAAGTCCCTCTACCTGACCCAATTAATTTCTAAGTTCCTCCACCTGACCCAATTGATTTCTAAGACCCACTTTTCTTTTTGCTGACGGGGCTGGGAGATCTCCTGTTGCTACGCACCGAGCGTAGTGTAAATACCAATAGATTTCGCTCTTTCCCCCGAATCACCCTCTCTAAATATTTAAAATACCCCCAAAATATTTTCCCTGAAAGAAACACTGGGCAAAATAGAATTACGTAAATGTTTATTCAATTTTATTTATGGCCTTTAGGCATCTAATGCTCAGACTCGGGAAGGTGCGGCCAGGGTCTATGATGAAGGTGGAATCCCGTTTATTTCCTGGTGTGACTGAGTAAAACACGGGAAATACCTCAGTCAGAATGGTCGTTTGCTGGGACCGAACCTACGACCTCTCGAATGCTACGCCAACGCTCTACCTCTGAGCTGCGGCGGCTCGGTATATATGTTTATTGTTTTGAAATCAGTGTCTACATTTGAGAAAAAAAAAATATGACAGCCTATTTCAGCTTTTGATGCCTATTTTGACTTGTTTTAGTGCCTTTTTGCCTAGCTATTTCGACTTCTTTAGTGCCTACAAATCCTAGCTTTACTTATCACCAACTTATTATAATTATTTCCAACTGGCATCCCATTAATATAATCCAACTGGCATCCAACTTGCGTGCACTCAATAACGAACTAGCTAGGTGTCAGGGCCAAATATAAAATTCCCCACCCCAAGCAGAAACCTGAAGTTCTTTTAATCGGTTCTGCCTTCAGCCTATAAAATCTAAATATACACACCTGAATTCGTTATTTTAGCGATTCTGTGTGCGTGGGGCCCATCCTAAACTCACATTCCACAAACCGACTGGAAAATCTTACCATTCTACCAGACGATGTCTGACAGGTTTCCTTTAGCTTCCGTCACTAATGCGTATGCAGGAGCATGTACCTACAACGAATACTGAGATCTATTCTGGCTTTATTTTCCTGTTCATGCTAAGTAGGAAAGGTGAGTACTTTATTTAATTTAATTTATTTACTAACTTACATTAAGAAGAAATCACTAGATTTAATGTAATAAATTTAGTAATAAACCGCCCTACGTACACGTACGCAACACTGCATTGTCAAAGAACCGATGAAAACACTGTATTGACTGGAAAATATTATTTTCGCAAGTATGAGCATTGAACACTGTTACCTGTTGATTAAATTAATTTTTATAGCTTATGGTAATTTGTTAGAGTTGTATGTATAAATGTTTATTAACTAACATTATGTATTCCGTATAATGTACACGGTATTTACTGTTATTGTCATTTCAGCTTTAGGTCTGTTTTCGCAATTTGAATGATCGAATGTGTAATTAGTTGTCATTTCCCTGAATCTATGCTCTGTTTTCCTGTGGATATTTTGTCGATTATGCACTCAATGAACATATTTATTAATTGTGTTTACATTGTTTGAATACCTTGGGACCTGTAATTCCTAAGAATTTAGTAATATACAAATTTAGTGCTCTTGTTAGGCTTCTTGTTACGCCTCTTAACATATTGCCTCTTGTTAGCAGCTCGCATGCTATGAATTTAGCTTAAGAGTGTTCTTTGTAACTTTAATTTTGGAACAATGCTATTTAAACGGCGCTAAATGATACATATTCGTGATGTTTAATTATTCTTTTGATATGTATTTTATTTAAATAACCCACTCCCCCTTTTTTAGTTTTCCTTTTAATAGACACACATTCTTTTTGTATTATTTTTGTACACTCTAGTTAATCACGCTATGATACTGTTGTTTTAATATGATGAATTTAGACGGAATTTACCGTTCTTCAGAGCGAAGGTTTATTTAAAAAAAAATCCGTTGTAACTATTTTTATATTTGATGTATTAAAGAGAGAAAACTCAATTGCTTCTTGACCGCGAAAAGTTCCTTTCTTCAAAATCTTGTTAAGAATTCTTTCTCTGAGAGAGAGAGAGAGAGAGAGAGAGAAAGAGAGACAACTTTAAAGAGCAAACGAATGACTCAAAGCTCTTGAGTCCGTTGAAAGGAAAAGAAAAGAAAAGGGGCTGATGCGAACGCCAGCAGGTACATGGAGAAGCTTTTGAGAGGACAATTCTATGCAGGGATTATTTTGCGCTTTTTCCTTCCTTTCTTTTTGTCCGGCATCCCTTCGTATGTTTTGGCTAAACTAGTTTCTATTGTGTCATAATGCATTGTATTTCTTATAACTTTATTTTCTTTCTTCATTTCTTTTCTTTCTTTCTTTTATGATTCAACTAGTAGAGAGGGGCCTACCTTGTGTGTGTCCTTTGTAATAGCGACTCTATTGTTTGGAAAAGTACCATGTTCACCTGTCATGTAGGATTATGGTACACAAAGGCGAGATTGATGATCTTGGGGCATGCTTTGTAAAAGAGCACGAGTGGCTGACAGCGCTGACGGATGGTTTTGTGAAGGACTGTGTTACGTAGTGGGGAGAAGCGCAGTCGTTTGTCATTTTTTCCAAGAAGACTACAACACTAAAGTTGACAGTTTTTCTAAAAAGAAAAAGATAAAGAATGGGAGATTGGCGGTTACTTTGAGGCTGAAGAAAAAAAGGGGTCGTAACAGTCTGTCCAGTGACAAGGGATGTGTCAGAGCAGGTATTGAAGCCTGAATAAGATGAATGATGTTCATGAACGTATGTTACCCGAAAAAGGAAGAAAATAAATATATATTGTTGATCGGACATGTTAAGAGAAGGGATAATGTGTGTGGGAGTGATATATTGTATATTAATTTCGGTCAAGATCGTCAATTTCCGCCTTCGTTCGTTCTGGCTGGAGGATCTTAGCGTATTCATGGCATTGCAGTGAAGCAAGCAACGCGATCGTGTGTATATGCAAGATGCTTGCCAGTCCCCGTGAGTATGTAGCCATGCGTTGTTGAATATTTTCGTGCATGCATTGAACCGGGAATCTTTTGATGGTGGGAATTACGTTACCGGAAGGTAATTAGAATTGCAACTAGGAACATGAACAGTGTACGTCGGTAGGTGCAGCTCATTTATCGGCTTTGCTAAAGGTAGACTGGGGGCGTTGTAGAAGCAGTATAGTTTACGCAGAGGGATAATACTTTTAATAGAATAAACGTGTTGAATAGTACTAGCTCTATAAGAATAGCATTCTAAGCGTTAACAAGTACCAACGTTAGTGGTCGTACGGAATTGGCTGGTGTAATCATAGGATTGTGAATGGTCGTTAAACGTTGACAACGCTACAAATATAAAATAATAATTAGTTAAACAGTACCTGACGGATCAGGGTCTTTAGATAAATTGTTACAATTTCCGGACTTGTGAATGGCCGTTGACCAATATAAAATAGTATTGGCAATAATATAAAATATTATTTCGCTGTATTAATAAAATGTTTGGTGGTTATAGTACCCTTTGGCGGGCAATGCTGAAAATTTATGAATACGCTATTATGCGGGGAATGCCGTAGCAGTGGTTGAGTGGGTAGATAACTAATGTCAACTTTATAGAAAAGGGCGATCACAGTCATCAGAATATAGGACAATGCGTATAATGCAATTCGACATGTACACTACGGGAAAATAAAATCCTTGTTAACGGGATGACTGTAGAATGGAGTGTAATTGTATTTCTTACCAGCCTAATAGGAATAGTAAAGCACAAATGTAGAGAAACAATAAGAGAAACGTGTTCGATCATACTGCGCGGTGTCCAACCTTCGTAGTTTAAAGTCCCAAACGGTTCACCAGACATTAAAATGTGCATGAAAGACAATGGATATATCTTTCTAGTTGATGAACCGATGGCAAACACTGAAAGCATGGATATTTGAATAACTAAGAATAAACGTTCTTAGGCGTACTGTCAGCTATCAACTCCTGCTAAAAACGCACAAGTCGGCCATAGGAAACTGACACAAGGGAAACGAATACGCCAATGCTTGTATCTTTTGTGTTTACGGGGCAAATGTAAAATGTCAAGCGAGAATGTATATAGAAATAAAAAATAAACCCTCCTTATGGGAATATGGCCGTATTCCACATGCAGACTACATGTGTCCAACATGGTGAAGGATCATTGTAGATGGGTCATATACGTTACAAGGTATAGCAAGCTTGAGTATTGGTATTGTGCTTTTCACTGCAGGTTTAGGTGTAAGCATGGGATCTCTGTACAGTGGAAACAGGGAAAATCATAGCGGACATATCGGCATTGCGATTTAGTAGAGTTTACACTGCATGAGCATCTCTTGGTTGAGAATGTTACTTTTGAATTAGGGTAATTAAAAGTTCCAAGGTAAATTACGAATATTAATCATTCTGTAGATGAACAAGTGGGCATTACCAGAATTGTGCAACGGCAATAGGTTTATGCATCTGTACTAAAGCTACGACAGCATTGGTATGTTCAACGACGTATCTGATTAATCAAAATACTCCACCTATGTAATGGTAGAATAAACAATTGAACACACTAATAGCCAGCACTAGTGGACATTTCCGTATTTACATATTCAAAATAAATGCCCGAGATATGAGCTAATGATAGGCCGGGTGTCTTTAATACACAGGCAGATGCATAGAGTAATATTGTACCACGTATACGGATAGTTAATAGTCGATTTGACAAACAGATAAGAATTTAAATCTGGTCATTGGATTGGCAGGACATGGAATTTTATTATAATAAACACAGATCCGGATTTAGCATTTGGTAATGAATCACACATACAGATTTGTAATTGGTCCTGCGGGGAAGCGGATAGCATTTGTGTAAAATGAGAGCTAAGTAGCAAAATTAAGTTTTTTAATCAATATAAGACAACGACGCTTGTCACTTTCGATGAAGATTAAAAGTACGACAAATGTTGGAGTTAGCAACATGGTTTGCTGACGTAACTATTTCAATCGATAGCTACGAATACAAAGTTGCAGTATGCAAATGATGTTCACCACGTAGTCCAGGGTGTACCACACGTTCGCAATTGATTAATGTTTATTGTAATCTCATTGGTTAATACTAAAAAACAAAGTGCAATGGAGCTTGTTGATTGGCTGGTAATGGCTATAAAGCAACGTCGGCGAAAGTTACTGAACTCAGTTCCATAGCACCATGGCGACTTGTACTTGTTCAAACACACACGTGAGTGTCAATTGCGTTTTACAGGCCCTTGATAAATGGATGCCTCCCTGTTTTGTGGCATGCATGTATTGTTATGCAGGTATTCCACTGGAAGATGCTGATGAGGAACATGCTTGTACCAACCGTTCAGCAGATGACGTACGAAAGGAAATTTAGGATACGTTAGCGTTTTTTGATACATATCATTCCGTTTACAATATACTTGTTGCTATGCATCCTGAGCAAACCATCACCGTAGAACACTTTATACGTACCTATATAGGGATGATTGCTAATGACAATGATGTTCAGGCAATTTACGATGTGCTGTGGACAAAGGACTATCAACACGGAGCTTTATTTTCAAGGAAGGATCAGGATTAATAAATGAAACACAACGATTGTAATTAAAGAAAAAATCTTTATTACATAATAAACAAATACAGTGCTTGACGTACAGTATACAAGTTTTAGTGACAAACAGTTACAAGAAGGTATACATATCAAGATCAACATAGATCCCTTGACATTGCAATTACCATAGTGCAACACCCTGTTGCATAACAAACAGGATACAAAGTTCATATAAACTAAATAGTGTAGTGCATCCCCCACTACAACGCTGAGTGACAGTGTGCCACGTGAGAACCACCACCACATGCAAACTCTTTTGTTATGTTTTTTCGAAGATTCAGATAAACATGGTTACAAAACTTTTTGTTTTTTACCTGCAGGAACCAAAATGTGTTGCTACAGATACCGACCGTATGACTAACTACATTGTCCACCCCATTAAGATACATAGCTAATGGTATTTCTGTACACAAATATTGTAATGGGGAAGAGTCGTTTACTATGACCACCAATGTTAAATGTATATAATAAACAAGTATTCCAATAAAAAATAAACGTGTTTACTTTCACGTTTTGTTTTTAACCTCGAAATCCATAGGGAACCGTCATATATTGTTTTCTCTCAACAGGATTTAATTTACGTCGTTTATGCTGTTGCACAACAACATGGCGTTTCACCTGAGATTTAGAAACGACACGAAAGTCCGCCTTTCGCATAATACGATTCGGTGTAACGATTTGTTTACCTTTATACATACCCTTCCCTACCTTAAACATATCCTTGAATGTAATTTTCTCTCGTGTTCGCTGATTAAGTGTTATACCTCGAATTTTGATCACGTGGTTTAATTGACCTGTAGATATTTCCTTTAGTTCGAAACAATAATGTTTTGGTCCTCCAGAACAGAAACGACGCATTGTCCAGCCCGCAGGCACTTCATCTTTAAGCTGACCTAGGTAATTACCAAGAGGCAGCAATGGCGGTTCATTACATCGTCTAACATAGATAACACTGTCGGTATCGCAATACAACAGTCGAGCTATACCCACAGTACTCATTGCCTCATACAGTCGTAGTCTCGCCCATGAGGAAATAAGAGCGGCAAGCATGACGTTACTGAAGGCGTAAGGCGTATTTTGTGACTCGAAATCTCGATATGTAACAAGAAGTTTACTACCGCTGGATTTCCAAATGAGGAGCATACACGATCTCATTAAACTCTTGAGTTGTTGCAACAATCTTTGTTCGTGGAAGATCACACCTTTGCGCCCACTTGCCAAACAAAGAATTTAAATATATTTTTGCAATGAATCGAAGGCCCTCGTTCTTAGTAATTTTATCATACTCAAGATGAATGCTCTCATGATTAAAATAATCCTGAATATACTGTTGTTTATTTTCCTCATCTTGACAATTGTCGGGAAAACTTGAGGCTTCCTGCTTCATTTTAAGAAACGTTCCTATGTACCCCTGAAACAAGTCTACTGACATTTCAGATTCCCAGATCTCATACGTTTGCATAATGCCATACCCGGCATCTAATGCAGCATGGAGCTCGGGTGTGCAAAAAACACCTTTGATAGCTCGTTCTTCATCCGTATGAGTACATTCCGATGTATGCAGCGTTTCCATACACGTTCTACATAAACCAAACAATAGTTTGTTGTGGGCATTGTAGGGTAATATGGGAATGGCTAGATTTGTCGGAGGTAGGACTTTACAAAAGACTAAACCGTGAACCTGACTAGGATCAGGCATGTCCTTGCCTTTATGCACTGTTACGAGTCCAACCGGAAGTGGACGGGTAGCCATGACCCATGGGTAGAGAGAAGTAAAATCCAGAAAATCTATTTGTTCCGTTTCATTGCATTCGTAAAGACTTTGAAAACATTCGGTGCGTCCACCCTTAAAGGCATCCTTCGGACATAAAGGTTCTTCAATATCTGAACAATGATCGCGAAGAAATGTCTGTATGGCTGGAGACATCTTTACCTGTTTGTGCCACTCACATTCCCATATAGACACAACATTTACATTACATGACTGACGTAAAAACTCTTCCCTAGCCATAGTGTCAGCATATCGACTATTGAGACTACGCCCTTGTTTATCTATAGCTAAATCTCTGAGTTGGGTCTGGCATTGATGAAATCCTAATGGTGGGATGACAGGGATGGTACTTTCTTTAAGATACTGGGTTCGATAAAACATCATAGCACCAGCCGCGATCGTACATGTATGTAAAAAACATTGCAGTCCTTGTGTTGTACGTTCGATTAAATTGGAGAACTGAATAAGAGCCAATGTGAGGATACGTACGTCATTCTGGCAATAGGCCAACAGTTCACGCTGAAAGTCGAATGTTTTTTTCCCTTTGACACATTGCTCATGCCATAAGGCAATAGCCTCGGCATCTTTCTCCGATTTACTTCCCAGATCGTAATAATCCAAGTCTGGATATAACCCAACATAATTCTGATTCCTGGGGACGTTAAAGAGATGTGGAAAGTCTCCCTTCCGCAAGGATTCCTCCAGCCCTAACGTTTTCGGGAGGTCTGCTAATCGAACACCCATAAACAGGAACGTGTCCCTGAAGATAATGTTATTTATTGTTAACTGCATAATTTTATGACCACTAGTAAGTATTTCAGGTACTATTTGCTGGTGTTCTAATATTTCACGAGCAACAAATAAATTATCGAAGCCGTGAGCATTATGTGCCAAAGCAACCACTTGTGTAAACTTAGGACCCTGCTCTAACACGTGTGTAATAAACGAATCCATAGTATAAAAGGTAAAGTCACGAGAGCCATCATCATTACCGCAAACATTACATTTATGGGTATTGTCCTGAATATCTTTGCATTGATGACATCGATGCGTTACACAAATTAAATTAGGCACCAATTCATTTTCACACTTGTCATTTGCATCCATGCGCATGGTCTCAATATCAAAGATAATGTATAAAAATCCTCGATACGCTTAGGACGCTCTGGTTTAACGTAACAACTATGGCTTTCATTGACATACTCTGCACACCGTTTACAAACATGTTCACCACACACATGCTTTCCCTTTCTGCAACGCCAATCAAGTTTTACGCCACACTGAGCGCATACCTGGACATGATCACATAATGATTTACGTTTAGTCTTTACAGCATGTCTGTCAAAGCATGTTTGATTGACAAAGGTACGATTACACTTGTCACAATATTGTTTTGTTTCATCAGAACTTGTGATATCAGGATGATAGGTTTCACAGTGAGTACACAGATAAGGGCATGTGTGACAGCGGCGGTGTAGATAGGGATTGAGACAATAATCACAATACCCTTTAGCTCCTAAGAAGGGTGCAATACTCTCTATGACATCGTAATGGTTATTATCGAACCGAATAAAAATCTTTCGTTTCGTTGGTGGACCAACATACGTTTTTTCGTACTGGCGTGTTTTGGATACACGACCATAAACAATAATTTGATATGCCTCACCAAAGTACCTTTGAAACTTGTCCACGTCATCTAAACTACCACCATTACTACCACATAAATCAACCCCTGCAAAATAACACAGTTCCATAGCATTAGCATGCCAGTTTTCAGGATGAGATTTCATGTAAGCAGTTTTATTATAATTTTTATCTGCCTTACTTCGTCCCATTACCAATGCTAACGCAAGGCAAATCGGAAGTTGTTCTACTGGAAGAATATGGCTTTGTACATAATCAGCATAAGGTAAATACTTATCATTACGACGCTTACCCTGACCACGGCAAGGATCTGTAATATCAACCCTAATGGTAATATTATCACCTAACAAGAATTCCTCGTTGGAGTTTAAAACATTTTCGATTTTTCTAAGCATACTGTCCGTCGTAAGATGTGCTCGTACTTGAAATGGGATGTATACAGACTTTCCTACGGTACAATTAGAGCTATCGAAACTAAATCCAACTTTAGAAGCGGGGTCGACATCGCGCAGTAATTTGTCCATAGCAAACTGAAACAAATTAGTTATGAACTCCTCAGGATCACGAATCGATGTTACAGTAGGTCTAATTGTTATTTCACGACCTCGTAGAGGGTAATTCGGATAGGTTTTAGGTTTTTCAGAAATAATTTCAAATTGAGGGTCACGTCCAGCACCGTACATTATACACTTACTATGGTCCTGTTTCCACTTT
>JAGDQP010019413.1:0-34906 GCA_022664845.1 Lepisma saccharinum
TAGTAATAAAGATTAACAAGAGATACAGTATGGAAATTATACAAGTGTATGCTCCAACAACCTCACACCCGGAGAAGGAAGTCGAAGACATATACGAGGAGATACAGAAGACTCTGGATAGTAGCAAATCGCATTACAAAATTGTATCGCGAGACTTCAATGTGAAAGTGGTAACCAAGCAGAGCAGTTACACGAAAGTGGGAAACTTTGGATTTGGCAAAAGAAACAAGAGAGGAGAAGCCAACAGACTGTTCATTTCCAACACATTTTTGAAGAAACCGCCCCAGAGGAAGTGGATATGAAAATTCCCAGATGGGACCGAAAACGAAATAGACTACGTTCTATTGAATAACAGGTAAATTCTGCAAGACGTGTCTGCTCTGAACAGTTTCAAAGTCTCCAGTGATCATAGGATGGTGAGATGTAAGCTCAAACTAAATACTAGACTTGAGAGAAAGAAGCATATCAGAGGAAAACCGAGAGTTTTTTTATTTGGAAAATCTAGGAAAACACAGGCAGATATTCGAGATACAACTAAGCAACAGATTCAGCGCCTTCGAAGAGTTAGAGGATGAAGAAGACATCCATAGCAGAAATAAAATACTGACTAAATTAATAAGAGAGAACCAGAAAGAAAAAAGCAGGAAACAGCAGGAACCAGAAAGAAAAAAGAGAGCAGTATCTAAGAAGAATCTAAACTCTTGATGAAAAAAAGAAGAGAAATGAAAGAAGAGGAATATTGCATAAAGAGGCATGAGGAGTACATAGAACTAAATAAAACCGTAAGGAAGAAAATAAGAGAAGATGTACGAAGATATAACGAAAATCTTGTTGGAAATACAAGCGAGGAAAACAAGAGCCTGAAGAAACCAAAACAGCAGCTCATCATAGGGGAAAAAGCAAATAATTGCAATTAAGAGAACAGACGGGACCGTAACACTAAATAAGGAAGAAACTACAAACATATTTGAAAATTTCTACAGAGAATTGTACTACTCCGAAGAAGAGATAGGAAATAAAGACTCAGAAGAAAATGATGTAGAAGTCCCAGACGTAAGGAAAGAAGTGGATAAAGTACTTCAAGGGATGAAGAACGGAAAATCGCCAGGAGAGGATGGACTTACTTCAGAGATGTTTAAATGGGGAGGTAAAAAATGAAAGAGGAACTTGCGAAATTATTCTCTATGTGCCTGAGGAAGAGAGAAATACCCTCAAGTTGGAATAATGCTGTTATCATTTTTTGTACAAGAAAAGGGACAAAGAACGCGTCGAAAACTACAGACCAATTAGTTTACTGTCAGTCCTATACAAAATGTTCACCAAAGTTATTTTGAATCGTATTGAACTAGAACAAGCCGGATTTCGTCGTGGACCGTGGCACAATGGACCATAGCACAATGGACCACATACAAACATTGAATGAACTTATGGAAAGGACTAATGAATATGAACTTCCACTATGTTTGGGATTCATAGATATTGATAAAGCTTTCGTTTCGGTCTCCTTGTCAGCAGTACTTAAATTACTTGAACATTAAGGCATCGAAAGTGCATACATCAAGCTACTGCGAAACATTTACTCTAGTGCCACTTCTCTCATTAAAGTACATCAAGAAAGTGACAAATTTAAAATTGGAAAGGGGGTAAGGCAAGGAGACTCAATTTCTCCAAAACTGTTTTGTGCGGTCCTGGAGAGAATGTTCCAAAATTTAAACTGGGATGAAGTTGGAATTAAAATGAATGGCGAATATCTTCATCGCCTACGGTTCGCTGATGATATAGTCCTGTTTGTTTCAAGTGCAGAAGAACTACAAACCAGAATGGAAGAACTGAGTAACGAGAGTTCGAAAATAGGCCTTAAAATGAAAGTAATGTAGAACTTAGTAAGTAATGCCTTAGAATGAAAGTAATGCTTAAAATGAAGGCCTGCATCCAGCAGTGGATAGAAAACGGCTGAATATTTTATATATATATATATATATATATACGCTCACTCTTTCACCGTGTTCCAGGTTTCAACACTACCATGTTCGGAAGTGGTCGAAATCTGCAGTTCTGAGTTTACTTTGGCAAGATATTTTCAACGATATGCATTATACGTGTACGATGCAACTGCTCCAGATTTCGGGACTTCTGTGTTTGTGCCGCAATTTGCCGAAATTGGCATTTCTGACTTTGTCTTGTGAAGTAGTTTCGAGTGATATATATAACAAATATATAAAATCACTGGTTCACCCAGTTCCATATTCCGGCACTTTTGTGTTCGTGCCGAAAATTACCGAAACCGTCACTTCTGTGTTGTTGTTTTTTTTTGTCAAGACGTTTACAACGATATTTATCTCACATTGCTATTTCACCCCCGTTCGAAGGTTCGGTACTACTACCTATAGTTGGTTTGATAGTTATTTGAAAGACATTCAAAAGACATGACCGAAACGACGAAGGTCCTAATACAGTATTCGTGGCAGTTCTTTAATTATTTTTTTTTTTGTTTATTTAGAACAAACACGGAGAGAAATTCATTAATAATGAGCTGTGTTTCTTGTTTTTTTGTTTTTTTTTACGTTTCATAGATGTCACAGAAAGGCACGACAAAAATTTGGGTCCATTTTCAAAATAAAAAAATCCCTTTCGGTAACCCTACAGGCTGAGGTAGATCTCGAAGTTTTTTTATTTTCAAAAATTCAAAACTCGCCTTATATGAGAACCATCGAGAAACTATATTTATTTATTGATTTGTTGATCATTCATCAAGATCTATTCAATGATACCCCACAAGACGTATATATATATATATATTGCACCTTTATACCAAATATCGTATCTCTAGCTCAAACGTTGTGGAAAATGGACTTTTAGATCCGCCATTTTGAATCTAAGATGACATCTTTGGATACATCCTCTAGTATTTTAGTAACATACAAGTGAAAATGTACCGTGTTAAGAGATTTGATATTCCGAGCTGCAGCCGTTTAGGCTGTGTATTCTATACAACAATTTGTTCGGCGGCCATTTTGGATCAAAAGTGGCGACTTTTCAACATTTCGTAACATTAGTGACAATACACCTTTATGCCAAATTTCGTATCTCTAGCTTAAACGATATGAAAAATAATTTCTTGCTTCCGACATTTTGGATCCAGGATGGCGTCTTTGAATTCATTAGGTAACATTTTCGTAATCAAACGGTGATGTACCTTTATGCCAAATTTGATTTCAATAGCTCCAGCGGTTTAGGCTGTGTAGTTTATACAACAATGGGTTTGGCGGCTATTTTGGATCCAAGATGGCGACCGATTTTTTTCATTAACGAACTTAACCGAGCTATTAAGCCTAGAAACAACATATAAAATGTGGTTCAAATATTTTCAAAATTATGACCGCTAGCGTGTTAATATATATATATATATATATATATATATATACTTAGATTTCGTACCGATCTCAATAGGTAGATTTTTCTTCGAAATTTACCTAAAAAGTCATTTAAAACTGTGTTGTTTCCGTAAATTTGGCTAAATAAATTGTTCGAGCACTTTAGAATCGTAAACAGAATACTTCATAAACTAAATTTAGATTTTACCATTTAGATTAGAACTAATCGAATCACGTCACGAGTCATTTTACTTTTCGACAAGAGATGGCGTATTTCATATTATTCTGTTTTCCCCAGAAATTCTGTTGGTGATAGACAAAGAACTTTAAACTGAAGTGATATCAGAATGTTAATCAATAATTCGTTTCTGAGAGTTTTCATTTGCTTAACGCCCGTAATAGAAACAAAGTAAGATACCATAGTAAAGTTAATAGAAATTCGAACTTATTTTTATTCGAACTTATTAAATTGGTGAAAGAAATGGAAGGTAAATTAACAGTAATAGGTAATGGGTGGAAGGATGTTCTTCGTGGTCGCCATCTTGCAGTCCACAATTTTGAATCTCGATTGATGTTCTTAAATGGTAAGCGGGTCATGTAATGTCATTCTAATCTAAAATTTCATGGGAAATAGGCTTACGTTCGTGAAGTCAATTTCGAAGTAAATGTATTATTGTGAGAGATAAGGTTGTGTTGCACTAGTAAGGGATAATGATGCAATAGCCTGAAAACACCAATTTTGTATTGGAATAACGAAGAAAATGAAACCCAAATGCATACAAACTGTTCCCGGGTATAATGCCCTATCAATAAGAACTAGGATTAATTTGAGTTTCATTTCTTCCGTTATTTCAAAACGAAATGGGTGTTTTCAGGCCATTGCATCATTACAGGCATAGAAGTGGCATATACCCTTCCTTATCTCTCTCAAAAACATAAGGATAGTTCCACACTTTTTTATCGCTTTCCACAGACAGAATTAGATTTTTATATCTTCGATATCTCCCAAAGTAATTGCGCTCGAGTGGCCAAAATTTGCATAGGCACATATTTTGACATTCTAATCGTGATGGAAGATAAAAATATAGAATTATTTTCTGCCACTTCAGTATGTTTGCTTGTGAGCCACAGACGCCACAAGTAAATTAAAACAGGACAGCAAGACAGTACAGCTATAGGCTACTCTGTTTAATTAAGTGGAATAATTGCAAGAAAATGGGTAAATACTGCGTAAATTTGCATGAATTCACATTACCTTCTATGCTTTTTTCTTTTGTTTCAACTGTTGAAATGTGTACATACAATACATACACCACATTATACTTGACATCTTATCAAACCCGACGTGAACCAAAGATGCCTATAGACTATAAATAAATTCAAATTCGTATTACCGTGGAAGTCCGGGAAAAAAGGCTTTAGGGTCAGGATGCAAACCAGGTTCCGCCATTTCAAGACCCCTAATTTAGGTCACTAAATCGATCAAAAACGGAATTCTAAAGTTGAAAATGAAATCAATGTCGTACAGATAGAGTTTATACCATTGTAGATCCTGCTCAACCAGTCCTTTTCCGCGACTCTGCCTTCATTCAACATATATTGAAATCCTAGTAGTAACGGTTGTTGAAGATGGAGAGATTATACGATATATTGATGAGTGATATATTGAATCAATTTTAGGTAGAAAGTATAAAACAGCACATTGCACCCCCAAAATCTCGTATCCTAAAATGTGTATATAATAAATACTTATATAGCCAGGTCATAACATAGAAAATTCATGGATGTAAAACAATTTATCTTTCTAAGTTCGCACTCAGCAATATTTTCGTTGTGTGGCACGACAGTCTACTCCCATCCCTTTTCTCTTTCTTTTGCTTTACTACACTGTCTCATTCACATACGCACACACACACACACACACACACAGACACACAGAAAGAGAGAGAGAAAAACACATAGAGAAAGGGCTTGGGGGAGAGACTTCGGCAAAGGCTAGCTATAGTCTTACCTCCTCTGTGGTTGTAGTCTTGACTTATTGACTGTCTCGTCCCTCAGAGGTCATATATCACGTCGGATGGAAAGAAAGGTTGACAGTAGGAGAGGAGGGAAATACCAATTTTTTCCTTCTGTCTTCATCCAAATAGCTGCTTTCCACAAAATAAAGTAACGAAACACATTTTAATTCTTCTTCTAATGACTTATGTGTAGCTTATCATACACAATGCATGGTATTATTGATCTTTTTTTATCGACAACAAACCGTCATCAATGAATTACCTGAAGCTCCTTACTTCTTTGTAGACGCGTACGTTCTCTTTTCCAGCTATTAAAGCCAGACCGAAAGAGAGGACTGAAACACGTTACAACGATGGTTTCTTAGCCGGTTAATCAAATGTTGTCAAATGTATTATTATTAAAAATATTTTTTTTATTATTATTATTTTGAACAGTGAATTCTTTTCGGTACCTTCAAGCCATATGTATGTAAATTTTTTGAATGAAAATGCGTTCCAGGGAAACAATCAAACTGATCAAACTTCCAATGCTATTAGACAGGACAAAACTCTGCTCCTTCTGACCGTTAGAGATGGCCTTAAGGGTCATTGGACTCCTAAACGAGAACAGAAGGAAGGATCACCTCCTGGCAATGGAAACACAAATACCATGCCGGCACCTACTAAACTTCACCCACCGCCATGACAAAATGTAAAATTCTCACGCGGATGAATACATTTGAAAAGAACAATAGACAAGGAAATATTTTCATATAAAAAGGTAAATAAATAATTAGATAACAAACACAATGTAAAAGGTTACTCAGTATGCTAAATTGTGCCTGCGCGCACGAATATAAAACGGAACTACATTTTGATAGTGTATGAATATGTAATGTAGTTATCAGAAAACTAGGTATAAGTACTTTCAGAGCAAATGTATTTCAGTTTCCATCGGCCTTCGGGCCAACTACATCGAGATCTCTTGCATCATATGTCTCTTCTTTGGACAACAAGTCCGCTAATCATTCAATCGGTCTAATTGTTTATTGGCTTTTCTTTATAACCTCATTTATTAATAATATTCTTTAAACTTGTGTTCTATAACCTATTCCTTGCTCCGCCCGCGTTCAATTTAGGCACGCGGGAGTTCCTATCCAATTTCTTAGAATTGGCCCGTCTACAGCTCAGGCAGGTCAACGTGACCCTAGACTGCTGCCCGTCTTCATCTTAGGTAGGCAGTAGTTGGCAACCTATTCCTTGCTTCGGCCCGTCTTCAGTCTAGGCAGGCGGAAGTACTCAAGTAGATCACCATTTGGCCTCTGCCCGTCTTCATCTTAGGTACGGAGTGGTTCGCAACCTTTACCTAGACGGCGGCCCTTCTTCAGCTGAGCCAGGTAGTTGTCACTCTTGGCCCTAACCCGTTTTCATCTCAGGTAGGAAGGTGCCATTTAGCAAACACCTAGCCTCTGTACGTCTTCAATTCAGATAGACAGTGGTTCTCAACCTTTACTTAGTGTTGGCCTGTCTTCAACTTAGGTAGGCAACAATACACTTAGCTTCTACCGGTCTTCAACTCAGGTAGGAGGAAGCGACAACCAAAATTCTCAACTCCAACGTGTCTTCATCTCAGGCAGAAAGGAGTACTCATTACCTTTTCCCTCTCGTACTAATAAAAATTTTGCCTTTCAGCACCGCGAATAGTTCATCCAACGCCCATAGCCGAGATGTATTAGTATAAAAGTTATATATAGTCTCCTGGGTAGGACATTTGCTAGCAGAAAGTTAATATTGTATGCCTCTGTCAAAGAAGCTAAATATAAATATTGTGCCTCTGGCGGTATAGAAAGAAAGAAGTCCCCCTGGTCCATTACGTATTTGGCTCCCAGCGTTTGGAGCCCCTTCAGAAGTAGGTCCATTACAACATCAATTTGTAATAATGTTCCGTCAGCATTCAAGCACCCTCTCTTTACATACGACCCACTAGAAAGACAAAGGCGCAGAAATCTTGTCTTGCTATTAAATTTTCTTTGACTTGAAATTCTACTCCTAACCTTAAAGAAATACCTGAGGATATTGTTCTAGAATATGGCCAAAAACCACGAGAGGAGGACCAGTTTGATAGGCAGAATGGTTTAGAAGATACGTACGGTCTTGGAACTAACGTATTCTAATTACTTATTTTTCATTAGAAATTTGGGAAGTGTCTACAAACAAGAGACTACTTGGAGTTTGGGGTTACTCAAACATATTGTATACAAGTCATTTTTTTTAATTACAGATCAGTGGACGAGCATTTCGGCCGCGTGCCTAGGCAGACGGATAGTAGTAGCTAAATTTGAATATGTAACAGGAACTCTTATCTCCTTTGTCAAACGTCTATGGCACAGAGCTCAGAACTTGAAGTTTTTTTCTTTTTTTATTTATCCGAGGGTCTGAGCACTTGTATATTGTGAATGCAGACCTTTCAAGACTATACCGTATTTGTTTTAGTCTCCCTTTGACCTTTACTCGTCCATTGATTGATCTTTCGTTATCTATTTTATGAAAACGGATACAACTATAGTTCTGGTCCAGCAATATTTCCTGAGCTTGCAGTGCCAGTGCCCAAATTTTAGTTGTAGTATCAATTACTGATAAATCCAAATCAACTGAACAGGTCGGATTTGCGTTTGTGTTGATAAGGAAACACCACGATACTTATCTCGATACCCACTCAAGTTTTTTTACTGCTCAGTTTCATGCACCCATGTGGAACTTCGTTCTCCATCGTAAGCGTATCTTTTATGTAAAGGGCTGCTCAGTGCTGTGCAGAGTTTAGAGAAAGTGTGTGAAGCCATATGCTCGCGCAAGAAGTATTGTGTGAACGGGACGTCGTTCAGTGTACTGGTGTAGCGGTCGTATTGTCCTGGATACGAAGTGATGTTGATATCCATTCTAATTATTTGGCAAAACGTGTTTCCCTCGAGAACGCAGTCCATGCGGACAAACAAAATGTGCGTGGGTTATCTCGGCGTTCTCCTGTTACCCACACTTTATTCATTCCACCAATTGTCTCATCATCTGAATCAAAAGTTGTCTAAAGACCATCAATATAATTCAAATGCGAGGACTCAAAAGCACGCCACCTTAACATATGCATGTTTTTTACATGTTCTGTCACCGTGCAAAAATTGGCGATGATCGGTCCAGAAACCTAAGGGAATTTATTTACATAAGAATAAAGCGAACTCATAAGAGCCGAGCGAGCGATTAAGAAATGAGATCAATAAGGAGAAAAGCACAGTAAATTGTTATCCAGAGTTACAAATAATCTGTATAACATATAGTTACGCAAACTATAACATTATGAATACGACTGGAAGCTAAAATATTAACGTAGGATAACCTGTACCTTAATTCTTTTTCTTATTTCTTTAATTTGACCAATATTCCAGGCGTTACGAGCTTTTTAAATCAAGAGTATATTAACTTTACCCAGTGTCTCAAATTGATTAACCAACATACTGAATTCGAACGAGTGGTCAGGGTGAGTCAACATATATGCTTTTCAATCACATCACGTGATCGATATGTTTCTGCTGGTGTGCTTGATTTATACTGATCATTATACATCAACTACAATTTCGTACTATTATGAAACATAATTTACAAAGTGTAAAAACTAATGTAAATGAATATGTTATTGACTCTAACGTCGTCCCTCTAAATATCTATATAGGGTGTCCATAAATTAACAGTGAAAGTCTTGGAAGGTAATAATTTACAACAAACTAGGGATGGCCACATTGTTCGTAAAAACGGAAAATATTTTTTTTTGGAAACGGAAGAAGGAAAATTTTCCGGAAAACGAAAGACCGAAAATTTTCCCGGAAAATGTAAACTGAAAATTTACGGATAAACAAGGGCATAAAATTATCTTACGAGAAACAATCCACACATGTCACATGCATGTAAATCTATAGACCTATAAATAAAACTGAATGGTTCGATGTATGTTCGCGCATCACGCTTAAACACCTGTACCAATCATCTTTTTCTTTGGTACATTGTTAGAACTTTATCTCCAAGAGGTTTATTGCATTTTACTTTGAACCCACAAGTACCAATTTCGACGGTGTTGGCGACCTAAATATATTTTTCAAATTGTTTCTGTACCGTTGGAAGTATATACACCAAATTTGCCATAAACATAATTCAACACTGTATAAAACATACTGTGAGTGTACCCGTTTCTCAAACACCCAAGTTTGTCAGTTTTGCCAAGCACTTTAAAATACATTTTCCTGCATAATTATGGAACCCCTGGTTTAATTTCAAATAACACTAGGTGCACATATGACTTACAATCAGAAAATAAATAATGGGGAGGGTAAGAAATCCTTAGTATCCCTAGGAGTGCGTATGGGAGGGGGTGACATTTTAAAAGTAATCGAAAATGACCGATATTAATGTCGAATACATAGTATTCAGGGTCGCTAAGATGAATAGTGGCACTTTCGATACCGTTTAAGAAGAAGTGAGATCGCCCATTTGAGTAGAAATTATTAAAAAAGAGGCACAGCTACAGGAACAATCCGTACATGTGTCTTGCCCTGAGATACCTATGTTGAATATGCTGTTAAAGTCGTTTGCTGCTGAGAATTGTGGGGACGCCATATTGGCTTTAAAAAAACGGTTGCATAGGAAACCTGCCATTTGATCTCTATAGGATTTTGAGAGAGGTTTCAAAAGTAGGAACATCTTAACTGATATGCTATTATTTACTTCAAAGTTCAGTTGATAATAAAAGTGTAAAATATTTACGGATGTAATGAAATATTAGAAGAAATATCGTATTTAATCTCACAATCAACCTTTGCATTATAGAAATGGCGTTATCATATGATTTGTTTCTAAATTTTTGAAAAGATGAAAGTAATATTGTAATATGTATAGTGGAGCATTATCTTGACTAAATTGAGTAAAAGAAAACTCACCATGTTCGAATTTGCAAGTAAATAATTGAATGAAACATATAAAGAGGTATTTAGGTGTGAGTCCTAGGGGGCCGACTCCCTCCAAATTCAGAGTTTTTGGCAGAATTAATATAATTGTAGGCATAATTATGTGCATTAAATATACTTTTCATGCCAAGACATACTTTTGAGCACCCCGAAAACCCGTGGAAACTCCTAAAACCAACTTCTGGATAACTGCCTGCTCAAAAACATACATTACCTTGGTACACTTATAGGTAAGATCCACTTTTGTGAAGTTGCCAGCAGATGAATTGCCTATATATCATAATAACTGAGTACAAGGACTAACCATATTCTTTTTTATTATTTCCTGTGTAGATGTTTTTTTTTAGTTTAGTTTAAAACTCAGTAAATTAACCGATCATTTTGTTACGTCCATGCAATGTTCTACAACACTGTTTCCACTGTTTTGAAGCAAGTCATAATGTAGATCAGGCATGGCCAACAGACAGGCCGTGAGCTGCACGCTCCCTGTCTTCTAATTTGTAAGTGTTGTAATGTATAAATCAAGTTTAAATTAAACTTGACACAATATGACGAATTCTATACTACTTTTTTGTATATACATTTGTTTTATTGTGTAGGATTACTAGGTTTTGAATTCTTAATTGTGAGAAGTTACGATAGACTCGTGTTCTTGGTGTAAGATGACTGTGTTTCTGATTGGCTTGTTTAGCTTTTTTATGATTGTTGAATAGAAACGAGACGAGAATAACAGGGGTTTACTGTGGTGGTTTTCTTGCTGCCTCAGAGCGTGAAAAATGGTCGAATAAGGTGGTACTTCATGTCAGTTGATAGAATAATTTTGTTCTTTATTACGAACTATTGTGGGAATATTTGTTATTTACAATATAGTGAATTCAAGAAATTATTCTGTGTATTCGAATATATCGTTTTCCGGAAAGTGAATAACCAGTACCAGATTAGAAATATATTACAAGTTGTGAAGTGAAACTATAATAATAGTGGAATCTATTTGGAAGTTATAGTGTTATTTAGCTATTTCTTTGTGATGCCTGGTGATAGAGAAATTTCTACAAAAGTCTGTTCCAAGAGAAACAATATTTAAGAAAAAAAAGTAATCTTTTCCTGAAAATAGTGATAATTTTTTTATAAGAAAAATATTATTACGACCTTCTAAGGTTTATAGAATTGAAGAATATTACCTATACAGATAATCCAGGTAAATTGTTTTTTTTCTACTATAGAAAGCTTTTCTGTAGGGTAAGGTACTTACTTCAAGACCCTGTTAAGAATATTGATTGTAACCCTATGTTAAGGTTCATAGAACTTTTAAGGAGATTATTGTTCTCGTCTATAACTTGAAGGTTGAGTTCTTAAATTAAAAGTTTTGAATAATATAAGATTATTATATTCATTTGTGACTAAATTGATATAGAAAATTTCACATTCCCTTCCTTAATAAGGTTCAAGAGTTTTTTTCTATAACTCCAGAATATTTCGTTTTGTTTTATTTTCGTTTGTAATATCATTCTTCTAAAAGAAAAGAGAAAAGATATACAATAAACCTAACATATTTTGTTCCAATCTTAAATTTTACGTTTTATTTTCAAGACGTAGCTAGTTTTATTAAATATAAGAAAATTTCTTCAGTCTTTATTCAGTATTTCTGACAGATTAATAGAGGATCTACTGTATTCAGGTAAAATGGGTATTAAGATATTCTGTTTATCAATAATGGATAATATGGTCAGATTGGATCAAACGTATTCAAGTCTGAATTGAGGATTTCCGATGAATGTTTGCCAATTTGTCATTCTATCTGGAAGTACTTGGTGGTGTAATGGTGGGTAAAAATCATCTGAAAGTTTAATAATGCACTACAGTGTGACGCTCGTGATAAGATAAAATCAACAGTAAATTATAATATATGTAATCAAATTTGCTTTAAAATCTTATATATACAATCAAATATTTGAAATTAAATATATTTATGACCTTGAAGCATATAAAATTCAGGTATAAAGATACCGGAAGGAGTTGACCAAGGCCTAAGTTTAAGGTACCACCCGGAAATTATCTGGAGTGGCTGAAGAGAAAACCTGCAAAAAATCTCAGTGAGGATAGTTGACCGCTGGAATCACAATCAAGTATTCTACGAATATATTGTTATTCTAATAGTAAAATGATTTTACAAAGAGAGCAATGAAATACATCTATTGCCTTGAAAAACTGCCGAGTTTATTTTTATTCCAGTTCTGTCTAAAAGTGTGCGGCCAGTCATCATCATATAATGGTCCTCGTAAAGAAAGAAGTTGGCCACACCAAATACTGGTCTTCCAAACTTGAGAATAGAAAAGTCATTTCAAACCAAATATAGTTTTATCTAGGTAACAATTATCAGCACCGAATTCAGAGAGGTTTGAAGTATTATTAACCATTGCAAATGTTAATATTGTGCCACATGTATTCAAATATACAGCTTTATCGTAACTAACACTGTTACATGGTAAGTCTAAGAATTCGCACCCCTTGTAGGTAAACATATAATAAATATATTTTAACACTATAGATTGTGTCTTATATTTGCACTTCCATTAGAATTTTGAGTATTATCCATTACAAATTTTGGATAACTCTCGTTATTTAATACGACAGATGAAACATTTCATTATGCATGTTCTAAGTGGGTAAAGTACCTACCACTGCACTGGCGTAAATATCGATTGAGAATCTGTTGTAAAAATATAAACAATTAGTGAAACTGCCTTAGTAAAACATTAGGCATACATCTAGAATTTGTATGAACTATAAATGCTATGCCGTCAACTTGATCCTAAGCATACTGAAAACAACAAACAATTGCTTCATTCCCATTCAATGCAATGAACATAATCAAATATAAATATACACAAAGTCATTTAATGTTGCTACTAGAAACTTTAAATATTAACAGAGAAAGAGTTTCTGAAACAAAATTGAATTGCCAAATCTAAAACAAAATGGATTGTAAACAGACTACACATCTTGGTCCATAACACTAATGTCTTTTTCTTGGAGATCTGAAGAACTTACAAGTTTGATATAAAGCATAGTATCTGCAGTCAAACATAAAGTACAGAGTCATATTGTAAGGTATAATATAACTATTAAATGTTATAAATATGTTAAGAAAATCGTTTTATTTTTTCGTCCATATTAAAATCGTATGCTACTCCGTGTGTATAAAGCCAGTCCTTCTGGTTGCTAGGATACCACGCGACAATGACGTCGACTTTAACAGCGTATACCAACCTGAAAATACCTATGGGTAATTCCCTATGCCATTCAAAACAAATAATCTAGGCGAATGAGAAAAGTTTAATTAAAATAAAATATCGGCTGTTTAAGGGTCAAAACAATGTATTAAAGACCAAATGAACCGGAAACTTACAATGAAGTCCGGTGATGGAAGCGATGATTAACAAACTAGAACAAATGAAAAGTCCAAATATCAGAGTACCGTAACCCGTCTCCAGTGGGAGACGAACCAAAAAATGAGGAAAATGAAAGAGATGAAACCAACAGAAAATACTGCAAGTTAAGCAGCCAAGACCCTGGTCAGTGCATGGCTGGGTGACCACTAAACCAAATTGTCTCTATATGAAAAAGGAACTTAGAATACTAAAATAATAGGCTTGAGCAAAAGCTGTCTAAGGGTCTTAAATAAAATCCAAATTCTCACAAAAATAATAACTACAGCCACAATCACCAGACGGCTTATACCGGACAAACCGGAATACCGAAAAGGAAAAAGAATAGTAACTAAAGAAAACTGAAACCTCAGACTCTGAGAAAAGTGGATACACACATATGGGTCCGTGACCAAACACATGTGCACAAATAGCAGCAGAAGACAAAATGGAAAAGTTAACCGGCAATACCTGTAACCACTGGAACAAAACCAGATTCACAAAACGTAGGTACACTTGCACAACTACAAAAAGGAAGATGGGAAAAATAATTTATTACATATACAAAGTAATAAAGAATCGAACAGGCTGGTGTGAACAGGAAGGATCGGGTTCCGGGTCTCGCATTACAATGAAACAAACTGGACTGAATGTTCTATATTCTGACATATACAGCATCGACAATCGAATGATTGACACACAGAAACATGGAAAATCACAAGCAGAAGAGAAATATAGTAAACCAAGTGAATTTAATTATATAAATTACCATATGTACACACGTCCAGCCCAAAACCACAAAAACTGGGGGAAACTCCTCATCGCACTAAGCATAAAAGAATCCAAAGCTGGTCATGATCTGGGTTCTACCTTATCATGAAATAAATTGGATGTGAATAATAAATACTAAGTTTGCGAAAATGTTATCTTGTTGTACACGACTAGCAAAATTAAGAATTTTATTTTAACTGATTCTTCTTCTTTCTCTCCGTCTTTTCCGATTTATATTACTTTTTTGTAAATTATTGGTAGTGTGAAATTGCTTTCTACGAACAGTTCACGTAAAGAAAGAAAAGGTTGAATTACCTTATGCATATTTCTACAATTGAACTTACCATATTAAAAGGTTTGTTTAAATAATGAGCAGAAAGATTATAATTTATTAACGACTTTTATCTGCTCTCCAATATTGACATTAAATGTGTGATAGTCGTATAGTTCAACGTAAAGTATATATAGAAACTGGAACCATATGACGATTTTTTCAAATTCACTGCAATTTGAAATTATTTGTAGTTGTTTAATAGTGTAAAACTGCTTTGCAATAAACACTTTACGTAAAGGAAGAAAGGACTGTGGATCTTGCTTTAGTAATCACCTTATCTGCAGTTGCAATTACTGTTATAAAGGTGTCATTAAATAATGAACTAAAAGACTCAATAAAAGATGTTCTATCCAAATTATAAACTTTCCCACGAAGCTACGCCTACAAACTACATTAGCTTTCTTTCACTGTCCTTAGCTTTAGAATTTTTTACATTGGGACCTAATTGAGAATGTAGGGATAACACTTGCACATATAGTTGGGTTATATTGAAATTCAATAGTATCTCTTCGATGTTTTTCCTACCATGGCATTGACACATCATTGCGATCCCACTATTCTAAAGCAATGTAGACATACACCAAATGTCATTTCACAGAGGTTTAGCTTCCTGCACGTGTTAGGAACGAGAAAGACGAACGTATTTGTTGGTTTCAAGAAGACAGCGCTACTTGACTTACGTCAAACCAAATAATGAGGGTGCTCAGGGCGTTCTTCGAAGATCGGTTGATTTCTACAAACTTGCGGCCGATTCACTGGTGGAGTGAGTGGATATCTCTCCAGATTTGTCTCCAGTCACTCGATTTTTATGTGCGGCTACTTAAAGGACAATGTACTGTAGCAATCCAAAGACACTGTAGGTCTGCAGAACATCACATCAGCCGTGCATGACTTATTCAGTCAACACCTGGAGCTAACTGGCAAGAAGCATGTGTCATTCTAAGAATTTGAGTGTTTAACAAGACCTATTTTTCGAAGATAAAGTTTCCTTTTAATATTTTGAATTGTACTTGTTTGTAATAATATGATTTATTTCTCATTTGATGTTCACATTTAACAAACTAAATCCGAAACAGCATGAAACTTTGATCTGTTCAGATTAGAGTCCGAGGACTATCTAATCGTTCTGTACTACAGCGCGCTATTGGGCCAGTTTCGAGATTAAGAGCATAACAATTTACATTACAACTTAGATACATCTCTTATACCTTAAAATGTTTTTCAATTTCCTCAGCTCAGATCTCCGAAGTGGCTCAGTTCTGGTGTAAACTTCACCCGAGCAACTCGTCAGTTTTCACTCAAACGTAAAGATGTATTAAATATGTTAGGAAAAACAAGTGATGTCTTACCAGTTGTTTGTTATCGAAGTTTGTATGCCGGGCAGATAACAACGAAGGAAAGTAACTGTTGTGTTTGAGCATATAGTCCTTAAAAACGATGGTATCTCAATATCGAATCTTAATCGTATACAGATATATAAAGAAACATTCGCGATACATCATGGTCGTAGCCATACATCAGCTAACAAACATCTGGATCGAAGCTCAAGGGGTTTAGTAAGATTCAGGTTCAAATGATTTTTAGCCCCATTAGTTTGCAGAATACATTACATTTCCAAGTAATTTGCAGTTTCCAACTTTAAATTTCTCTTAATCAGATTGAAGAGTGCGGAGATAGAACGGGGTGTGCATTATTTTAAAAAAATCGAGTTTGCACATATAACAGGTACTTTATAATGATAGGTAACCGCTGGGAAAATTTCAATCCAAACTCACCAATAACCTATAAGTTATAGCGTTTTTTTTAGAATACATGGGAGTAAATAAAATAGTTTGACGTTACACTTCATTTTACGAGAAATCACCTGATATGGATATTTCCTTTCTTTCTTGTACTCTTCAATACCGATTTCCTCAATGTCTAGTACAGTGGAACATCGATAACTCGAATCTGAAGCGGAAAAGACAAGATTCGAGCTATCGAAGATTTTGATTTAGCGGTGTTCGTCTTATTGAAAAGATCAATATGAAACTTCGGCATAAAGAGATCTGGAAATGACGGGTGCTTCCCTTCTGCAGTTAGGGTCTTGCATATTTGCATCCCCATCATATGAAACACTTAACTGCATGCTGGTCACGATGTAACAGACACTCGCTGGGACAGCACTGACAGTCGTGTGTGCATCTAACGCCTCATTTCGTTTAACTCAGATCGTTTAGTCCCCAAACTTCGACTTACAAATGTATTTATTTTGTAATTTCGACTTTTAGAGGTACTTTAGCAAAGGGTTCACACACGTTCAATGGCACATCAAGAAATCATTCGAGATATGAAAGAATTCGAGTTATCGAGGTTACACTGTAACTTTTTTCAATGAGAAAGCTCTTAATGTATTCAATGGTTTTATTCAGGCGTGGCCAAGGACAATTGACCTTGACCAAGAGAGGCGATTTGCGCACCCACAGCAGTGATAGCTCGTGGAGTGGCGAAGACCAATCAAGGTGTCGAAGCAGCTCGTTCGAGCTTGTATACTTTATGACTTAAAGCGGGCTTGTTTCAAATCGAATCAAGACATCGAATATGTCAAGTCTTTGGAGAAATTCCGTGATTAACACTGCTTCAGATATTCATGCTTAAAAAGATGAACCATACAGTAAGCGCTAACACGCTCCGGATAACGAGGCGCTGAAATCGGCCATAGAGTGAGACAGCAATCAAACGTTTGTGTAGTAAGCTTCCTGAATGCTTTCAGTTTTCACATGAATTGAACAGGGAAGGCGTACAACTTGATCATATGGATACCCCGCGTGCATCCAGAAACCAAAAAGGACCAACGAGTGACAATTTGTTTGTCATTACTTTCTCGGCACCGCAACATACCCATATTCGATCGAGTGTTCACCAGTGTCGAAAAGTGGGTCTCTTCTGAAACTCCCAAGCGTATTGGATATTGGTTGTCAACATGGTACCCTGTACCTTGTACCACAATATCTTCATACCTCTACATCCACGCAATCTGGTGGACTAGTCACGAAATGGTGCACTACGAGTTGCTATCACCGGGCTAAACCATTACTGCGCACTGTACTCTCAGCTTTTGGAGCGTGCAATACGCAATGCAGCACAGAATGAACCATTATTGGTGAACTGCAAAGGTGCACTTTTCTCTATTGACAATGGGAGGCCGCATGTACGGCAAGTGGCCGGGGATATAATGCAGCGACTTGGTTCCGAGACAGCACCACCGTACTCCTTGAACTTCCGCCAACATATATCACCTCTTAAACTCATTGGACTGCCATCTTCGTGGTAAATTCTTCGTCAATGAGATAGACTTGCTGCAGTAGCTCAAGGCTTTCTTTGCGTCCAAGGTCCTCTTCAAGTTTTACCGCCAGAGCCTTGCGCAGTTGCAGGAACTTTGGCAAAGGATGATAGATGCTTAACGGGATTATTTTGATTACTAACGGTTAGTGGCATTTTATGTATATCATTCAGTTTCTATGAGAAACGGCAAGAACATTTTTTTATTATTTTATATTTAATTAAAATTACTATCTTTGTTATTTCATTTTACTAATAGGAGATTATTTTAAAACAGTTGATTGTAAAAATAAGTTGTTAAAAAGTATGATTATATATTACAATTTAATATAGCTTTTGACTTGATGCGGGTCTACTGTTGGCCATCCCTGGTTTAGGTGCTTGAAGCAAATAGATAGTAGTAGCATGGCACGAAAACTAATTGCGTTTTTGATTCAAAATTTGGAGACTGTATAGTAGGGTGGACCGATATTTTATTTTCAGATATTGAGGTTCGAGATGTTTCGAGATTCATCCAAGTTTGAAAAAATATATTTTCTTGAGCCAATCTTGAGAAAAAAATTGAAATGACTTTTCAGATTTTACGTCATTATTCAAGAACCAATCATACTTGATGGATTAATGTATCTTGGGGGTACCTACATACCTCCCAATTTTCGTCCTAAGATTCATCTGGTTCCATTTCACTATACTTATCCATCTAAGCCTTTTAACCTAATATGAACTGGTAACTCCAATATTTATCGCTTTTAAATACTATTGCACTAAACCAGTGTTCGATTTGTAGCGGGGGATGGTTAGGATTATCCCCTTCTCGGTAAAAATTTTATCTGGTACTTTCTACCTCTAACCTGGGATGTTGGCGATCCCAAAATACCGTATAATGCATATATCACTGATTCTTTCCCCTCTCTGGAAATTGCACAAATCGAACACGACACTAAACAGCAGTTATTCAAACTATGGCACGAGTATCAGTACTGATGCGCCATCCTTTGGATACTGGTATGTGAGTTTAGTGAAAAATTAACAATAAACGTATAACTGACCTAACAGATGGTCACTGTTTCAATGAGAAATTATCTGATGTCGAGCCCAAGATTCTTCAAAATTGACAAATTAGTAATGAAGCACGTGCAATATAGAAATAAATGCTGCAGGCTTACTTATCACAAATTTGATTTTAGCGCCCCAGGATAAAAACACACTGCAATTCTGTGGGTGAAAGCAAGAACCTGATAAGAAACTTTTCTGTAGTTTCAAAAAAGAAAGGTTTAAAGATTAGGTATCCTTATGCCAGATTGTACACAAACGCTATGCTTTGCGCAACCAACTATTGTGTCCAGACTTTCCTGGAGGGCACCTGCATATTATTTCGAGAGAGTACCTTATCTTTTGAAAATGTCTTTTATCGGGTCTTGCATGCGTTAACAGAATTGTGCTGGCACCAAAAAATAAATAAATAAAAGAAGCCTTTCCAAGAAATATTCTGTTACTAATTCGAGGTACACAGATTTTCAATAAGTTTATTCCGATAAGGTACTTAAAAACAATGGCTTTAAAATTCACTTATTTAAAATATTGTGCAGGTGTATTTAAAAAAAATACAAAATGATAAACGGTAAAGCTATCCCCTGTGTGATGTATACATTCCGTGAAAGGCGTATGGGGTATGTGGAGATAGCGTTCCACGTACTCTCAACCTACGCCATGGTGTTAGGTGGGGTGGTCGTTGGTCAGTCTCACGCTAGACCGCCTTTACCTTCCATGTGTCTAAGATGACGAAGATTACTCTGATACTCAGTTTGATATACCTCAAAGCGCCAGGCATGGGAGCACTGATGGAAAACCTACAGCGCCCTGAACGGGAATTGAACCCAGGTCACCAGATTCGTAGTCAGACGCGCTACTGCTTGATCCACGGCGACTCCATTCGCACATAAATACAGAGCAATACTTAAAACAATAATATGCCTGTTATTTCTTCTTGAAATAAGAGAACTGTTCTTATTAGAGAATGTAGATTTCAGTAATTTAACTCCTTTTGTTCATATTTTTATATTGCGGTTCCATAGTATTATTCAAGGTACCATCCCAACATTTGCGTAGTGTGATTGAGGAAACAAGGGAAAACCTCAATCAGGATGCTCGGCACCGCGGATCGTTACCGACCTGGCAACCATGTGGATTGGAGCGCTAAGCCAGCGACTCGAAGGTCTCGGATTCGAAATCCAGCTGGGGTATGGATGTTTGTGGTTGTGGATTTTGACCAGAACGTGACGGATAATCGTGGCGGACCGAAATCAAAAGTCAAATAGATTGGCTTTTACAAAATAAAGTTTACCGGAGTTTTACCGGGAATCGTTCTTGAGACCTAATTACAAGTCAAATACGCTAACAAATGTTCTGACTAGTTGATGTAATAAGTACTTGAATTCATGTAAATTTAAATATTAGTATTGAAAATTCAGTAATATTGCTTCGTGTGACGACGAAAATATCAATTTCGCTCTAAAAGCTTGAGAACCTCTACACTATAAAACACTGTGTAAATAGTCTGCTAGCAACTATTAACCAATGTCATGTGTTGCATGATTTGTTAGTGGTCTGCTTTAGGAAGCCGATTGAGAAATCCTAAACAAATATTAACAGTTATCACTAAATGTTTGCCTTTACTGATAGTGAACTGACGTACAATATTTTTCCAAATTGAATATAATCAAATTTAGGATTTGTAAAAGTCAATGCTTGTAAGAAGTACTTAGAATAGCATGGGAGGAAGGCCCGTATAGGCTTATGAGGCTGTAGACGACTACCCACTGTGCCCGTGTATACGGACGGCCCAGATCCTGATACTATTTACATAGGTAACTGAGCTACTTTTGGCGGGGATAATGGGCTACAACCCCTTTAGCCCACCCGCCACTCCGGCTCTGTTCCCGATTATGATAAGCATGATACTCTTGAGAACAATTTCGGTCACCAGGTATTTATTATTTGTATTTAATTTCAGTTAGTTTAAGTTATTTCGAAAGTTATTCAAAGAGACCGAGCCGAGAAAACACTCAACACTTCATTTAAATATATCGAAGGAATTAATATACAATATATAATTAAAAGTATTTGGGCACCCGCAAATCGTGTGTTTGTGCTACCATTTACTTCATTGAACACAAGATCAGCGATCTCAGAAGTCACTAAAAATACCGTATGTAACTGAAATACAGTAGATTGAGTGCTACTTTTGTAAGGTCTGAACATCTCTAAGTCTACTGTTTCCGATGTTATAGTGAAGTGCAAACGTGAAGAGACATATATAACCAAACAGCGTACAGACTGACCTGCTATGTTGACCCTCAGAGATCGTCGAGTGTTTAAAAGGGTCGTACAGCGTTATTGTGAATCATCCATTGCTTTCATTACATAGTAATTCCAAACTGTATTAGGATGTACTCCAAGCTCCATGACTGTTCGAAGCAAGGTACGGAAACTTTGTTTCTATGACTGATCAGCTGCTTATAAGCCACACATCAAAAAAGTAAATGCCAACCGCTGCCTCACGTGGTGTAAGGAGCGTCAAAACTGGATCATTGAACAATGAAAAGCCATTGAGTGAAGTAACGAATGACGGTATACAATGTGGCGATCTGATGGTAGGATATATATGTGGTAAATGCCTGGTTAACGGCCGACAGTGAAATTCTGTGGTGGTGGGGTTACAGTGTGGCGATATTTCTCCTGCAGCGGCTTGCACCCATTATTGCTTTATGTGGCGATGATACGGCACAAGATTACGTCGACATTTTAAGAACTTTTCTTCTGTCTACCATCGAAAACCAGTTCGTTGATGGTCATTCAACATTACCATTGTCGTTCAACATGACCGAGAAAACTGTAGGACCTGTGGGAAGTGGTTTGACGACAACACCATCCCGCTAATTAATTTATTCACATAGAGCCCTCCCTGATTTGAATCCGATAGCACAACTCTGGGATGAATTGTAACGAGCACTTTGAAATAGACCAAACCATATCAATACCTTCTCATTTAAGCGCTTTTCGAGGAATTGGCTGTAATGCACCAGAAAACCATCCGTTGTCTGACGAAACGTATGCATGCAAGAGTGCAGGTTGGGATCGAGCTTATGGGTAAGTCAACACCGTATTGACCACCAGCATTCCCTATAGATAGCAGTCCATACTTGTACTTCATTTTCAGGTGTGGCCGGATGTTTTGTTCAGATAGTGTATATCATTTTCTCAGGTCACTTTTATCATTTCAAAATATATGGCCTGCGAGAAATTTCTTCACTCTTCTCAAATAACCAGAAAAGGAAATAGTCATGATTCGAGGATTTCATGGAAGCTATTTGCATCAGGATCAAGGAAGTCCTCAATAATGAGAGGAATAATGTCAAGAGTGTAAAAGGCGACTAAGTGTAAAAGCAGAAACGTTAGGAAGAACGTAAATACAGTTCGTATCAAGAAAGAAAGCTGGAAAATTGAAAAATGGGAAGTATTAGTAAGAAAGATTATTCCTTCGTCTAATTTCGAGTAAGAAACTACAGCAGAGTTTCCGAGTTCAGGTGGTTAATAAATTCAAATATTTAATTAACCAACTTTCTGAGATTAGAATCATTGATATTCAGGAGGCTACCAGTCCCCCATAATAAGACATGCCAGATAAATCAGGGACACAGTATTTAAATCACATTTAACATTAAATATTTAATATAATCTTAAAACTTCTTAATAAATAATCTTTAAATAAAAATAATAAATCGGTAATGATAGTTCTAGCATGTCTTATTATGTATTATCTACTCACGGCAGGGGTATCACGCTTGCCCAAGGCGCTCACTGTAGCTGGATGGGACAAGGATAATATTTAAAATTTAGCCCTAGTAGTTACAAACAGTAATAAGAATTAACAATGTATTCATTCTACTTGTTTGTGTTTGTGTGTATGTAACTTTTAACCTAAATGCTAAGAAGGGAGTTTTATTCCATATTTTTATTTTCTACCTTCAACGATTTACGTGGTGTTTGGTATTTGTATAGAGTTTTCATAGTATTGTCTACTGAGGAACGCCTAAACGTTTATACCAAAATTGAAGACAATTTCCGTCACAAACAATACAAAATCCAGCAGCATTTATGACACAATGTTAATTATCTTAAAATAATGTAATGGCATTTACTTATTCTAAATCTCAAACACATTTCCAATTACCATGACTATTAATACAAATATTAAATATAACAATTTGTATTGCTTGCTTTAGGTAATAAAATAATAGGTATTTAGCAATAAGGCTCACGAGATGAACATGGAACTACCGATATTTATGATACCAAACTCAATGTCACAGCGACTTACTAAAACAATGCATAATAAAGATAAAAAGGGAGACACTATAAACATTTTGAATTTCGAAAAATTGGAATGCAATTTAGAAAGATCATTAAATGTGTTTATTTATGGTATCAGGACGCTATGCAGATGTACTTCTGTGAACATAAGTTCATAAAAAGAATCGAAAACATATCTACATGTACAAAATTTTGTCATGTATTTGCGGCAGACAAATGTCTCTATTTTAATCTTAAAGGACCGCAATATTTAATAGCTTATAATTACGCAATCATTATCTATTAGTCATAACCATTTAGAACAAAAAATAAATTTGAGAAGGAGGGGATTCAGAGATTGCGTCATGGTTTTTGGTTTGGGGGGTGTAAAATCAAAATTTAGGAGAGTGTAATTGGTCCTATTTACACAGTGCTGCGGCTGGTTCTGTATGTCAGAGGTTTGTACATTAAAGAATGGCACATGACACTAATGAATGTTGTAGTAATGATATGACGGTGACACCCTGAGCGATCTCATTTTAGTTACAAATAAAAAGTGCGTGACATGTACGTATGAAATGACAAAGGATTATGGATGTATTACATATGAAATATGTAGGGTCTACTGTTGCTGCAATGCCAACCATTATTTTGGTCATCATAATCAATGTAAATGCGTATTTTGTTAATAATTTTCTATTGGTTCTGCCAAAGAAACATGCCTACCCTATGATGTACTTGAGAAATGATATGTTACCAATTACCAGTGATTTCGTATCGGTATTGTGTTTACACGAATAACACTAGATTAAGCTTCAATCTGTAGTGAAATCAATGTCTCTATTTTAAAATATTTCGATAAACAAGCTACATTTGTTTAAACAGCTATTTACAAAATGTTATTGCTTATGACCCTGTTGGATATTGTTGAGGCTATTTCTAGTTGGTATAGTAGTTTTGTAAATGTTCGTCATCTCCTCAAGCTACCTTACTTAGAATGCAACTCATATGCTATGACCGAACATTTATGTTGGACTTTCGTTGAACGTATGGGATGAATTAAAATTTTTGAAAGAGCAATACATGGACCAGCCTACCATTGCTCTGATATACGTATTTACAGTAACAAGAAACGGTGCAGTATACCATTTATTTTATATGTTTCCAGTAACAAAAGTACTTAATCCAACAATAAAAGTATTTCTGTTTTCCTCGTTATAACAACAATGGGTTAATAAAATTCTCTCTGTTCCAATTTGTACAAATGTAGCCAACGTTTAATTTGAATTTTATTTATGGCTTTTAGGCATCTAAAGCTCAGGCCGGGATAGAGGACACGAAATAAATGGGGAAGGTGTCGACCATGGCCTTTGTTGAAGGTGTCATCCTGATATTTGCCTGGTGTGACTGAGGAAAAAACTGGGAAAACCACAGTCAAGATTGTCGACCGCTGGGTTCTAGCCACGACCTCTCCAATGGAACGCGAACGCTCTACCTCTGAGCTACAGCGACACGCTAGACAACGTTTAACTTTGGAATAACTACTGATGGACACGGATGGGTCATACTTGTTTCATAATACTTCCATCACACTAACTGGAAATCACCACTAACCTCTAAACAATGCCTATTTTTATAGTTATACATTGCAAACAAATGAATTTGCTATTGAAATTTTATTTAAGGGCGTTATTCAACTTTTGGCTCAGACCATATGGATGATGATGCATGAACAGATGGAACGAAACAAGTGGGACAACTCCGAGAAAACTCAAGCACATACTGTTTGTCCATCACAAAGCCCATCATGTAGCGAAGTAAACCGGAGAGTTCAAGCACCAGAAGTGAGGGCTCTAGCACAGAGCCACCGTGGCTCCAGGTTCGTATTTTATAAAGCCAGAACTATCTTACTTAAATTCACAAATTTCACAAAATAAAGTCAAATGTTACTATATCGCAAAAAACTTAAATATTCCTTAGAAATCAGACAAACTTTTGACAATCTCAACAGAACATTTGTATGCTTAACTTGACTGGCCAGTGCACGAAAATGTATTAATTCCAAGATTCCTAAATATGTTCATTTTTTGTCACCATTGAGACATAGACTTGAATCCAAAATAGTGGACCCGAAAATTCAATTTTCCACATCGTTTGAGCTAGAAACGAAATTTGACATAAAGGTATCATCAAGCACAGTTTAGAAAAATTTTGCATTTTGAAGAAGTTGCAATATTAGTTCAAAAATAGTCGGAATACCAATTATGTATAGAGTGCACAGCTTAAACCGTTGCTGGAGCTATAAACACCAAATTTGGTGCCGGCCGGATGGCCAAGCGGTCTGTGGCGGTAGGCCATCGGCTCGAAGGTCCCGGGTTCGAATCCCAGCAGGGACATGGGTATGGATTTTAACAGCTAAAGGCGAATCGTGGCGGACAAAAGTCCAAAATTACTAGACTGGCCCATATGAAAAAATTAAAAATAAAATTGGTATAAATACGTATTATAAAGAGTAGGTTACGAAAATATATTGAAATTTTCATAAAACTGCCACCTTACACCAAAATGGCGGACTTAAAAATCACTTTTCCACACATTTTTAACCAGAGATACGAAATTTGGTGTAAAGGTATACAGTATCAATAGTAGTTTAAGAAAATATTACATTTTGAAAATGTCGCCATCTTGGACTTAAAATGGCCACCCGAAAACACTGTTCGAGCTAGAGAAATGAAATTTGGATAGAAGGTGTACTATCACGAGTAGGTCAGGATTCCTAAATGGCAGAATAAAAACCCATTTTCCAAACCACTGAAGCTAGAGAAATGAAATTTGGTATGAAAGTGTACCATCATGAGTAGTTACAATAAATGGGGCAAACATCCCTTATGGAGAGAACCCCTGGCGGGTCGGAGACAGATCGGCACCATGAGGAAGCAGTCAGTCCCTCAGAGAGTCTGTTTATGATAAAGGGGGCACAGCCTACAAATCCCGCAAGTTCGGGGTGCAGCCCGCCACGAGGATTTCGGTCAGCGCCCCTAGCGAAACGAAACGAGTTATTACATTAAAATTTAAATAATGCTCTGTAAACCGTGTTATCTGATATTGATAATTTTATCTGCAAGTCATACTAAATGTCTTATGTTATAAATTTAGCCAACAGATGGACGGTACAATTTATCCTACTTTTAATAGAAATTTGAAAAATTAACCAAAAATTAAACATACAGGAATTATATCGCGTAATAGAGACCTGTCAAAATAGTGAAGTGGCAATGTGGCAGGTTGGCCAACTTGCAAGGGGATAAATATGAATGGTTGCGTGAGAAATGAAAAACATGAAAGAGTGTTTTAAGACAGGTGTTAATTTTCTCAAAAGCACTATAAAAGCAAACAGAACGTACGGTTATCAATAATTTTAGTTTTCAGAGTAGATCCTACTCGAAAAATTAAACTAAACTAACCATTTTTTAAAGTTACTGAAATAGTTTATGCTCTGATCTGTTCAACAGTTCTTCTACATATCATCAGTTTTCGATTTGAAGCGGGAGATGATTGGCATTTCGGCTTTCTGGGAAAATCTTGCATGACTTTATTTTATTAAATATCCCGGATAAAATACAGTTTTCTACGGTTTGAGTAAAATTCCCCCCTCTCATGAAATTGTACAAATCGTACATTGCACACTAGTATGTTGATAAGTAATAAGGAACGACAAAATATATATCATAAGTTCATAACACTGCTATCGAGTTGCTACCATGAGCTATCTCTCAATGTCTTGCAATGGTGCTGATATGCTACTTTAGAAAGCCAAAAAATTTCTTAATTACTTCACTTTACAGCGCGAGCTTCTTATAATTCTCTTTTAGGAAGGACTTTATTTACTTTTTTAAGAGATGCTTATTCAAAGATGCGCCTTGAATTCAAATAGCAAATAGATGCAATTAGTTGTAAACATCTGTAGATAATTATTATTCCTAACAATAAATTTTCCCTCAAAAGTAGAAAGATCTCTCCAGAAACTACTGCGCAACCAAATTGTTTCAAATAATTCTGCCGAATGAAGAGTTGGTTATATCCTTTACACAGGGACTATGCGTATATTAAAAATCGAAAAATCTAAAAAAAAAAAAAAACAATTTGGTCGATGCAGTTACAACAAAATTACATATTTCGAGTTGCCGGACAGGTTTTTGTTCAATTTGTAACAGCAATAGTGATAGTGGTAGATTAATAAATAACACACCCAGAAGGCAACAAGATCCAATTTCAATTTTGGTAACTGAATACTAGGTCCGGTTTTGATTTTCGGTGATTTCAGCGACGAAGTTCAATCTACCGGGCCTACTTTTAAAGAAGAAAATCTGCAACTCGTCCTACCATATAATATTTAGTCTGTCTGGGCAAAAAAGAATGGGAAAGTTTCGAGATGTTTTGTTTATTGATTGCATCACTCGACATTTGTTGGAGATGACATTAAAAGAAAAGGGTCAGACTGAACGTAGCGAGAAGAACTGAAATCCTGGTCTCTGAACGATTTATTCAAATTTTAATCTAATGAAATTCCAACTGTATGTAATTTAGTGATATCATTCCCTATCATGTGTTTATCCTGCGTTGGAATTATTTTGAATCGTTTGTTGATAAACTAAGTTTTACAGAAAGATATTGGAAGTAGAAGAGTTCACAAATATAAAAAGGCTTTTAAAATTTATCCATATTACTAAATCAGTTTACACCTTTCGTGTAGAAAGCCAGCCATACAGATTCTATGGTAACAATCAATTTCAAATTAGCGGGTAAATTACGAACACTGTGTCTTAAATAAATGTTTATTTTCAATGTGAGAGTGAAATCTTCCTTAACCAAGTTTCATGATAATTCATTAAAAATCTCAAGAGCTCTCAAATCACTTAATTATAATTACAACTATATAAGTTAATGGTTGAAATCGTAGTAACTAAAATCTTTGTTTCTTTGTCATACAACATTTCGAAGATGAACCAAATTCCTCTACATAGAAAGTATTGATGATTACCATTTTAAAAAACGATGTTTTATCAGTAATTTGATTGAAATAATTTAAAGAAATAATTGATTTTTTTTCACGAATAACGTTGAAGATGATGCATTAAAGTCCTACATCGTATTCAAATTTAAATAAAGGTTTGTAACTATATTGAGTAATATTAATATTATCTGCATGTGTTAAATTATAAATTTTAACAACAGATGGGCAATACAACATATTTTAACTTTAATAGCCGTTTCAAAAATTACTCCTAATCTCTTCAATCATAAAATACACGTATTTTCGTAAATAAAAGATTTCAGGCCTCAATCTCTACCCGTTAAGAAAAAAGTCTTAATTTGGGGTACAATTTTGACATTCGTTACATTCCCTGACTGATGAATGTTAATTATTTTTTATATAAAATGAAAATAATAGAGTGTATATAATTATCTATAAATATATTTACTTCATTATTTTTTCGTAGCAACGCATTATCCCTCAACAAGAAGCTCAAAGTAAGAGGCGAGATATCCTATTATCTCTCCAATGTGTATTGCGATCCCAAATTCTCTCAGTTAATTCTCTGAGTGGATAGTTACTTCCTTATTTCCTTTACACAGTGACTATGCGTATGGTAACGTGTGAAAAATTAACGGAGAAAATACAATAACTAAACGTAGATACAATAACAGGCAGGACTTTCTTCCACTTCTGACCGCCGCACTAATGGTACTGGTAGATTAGGGATTGCGCCAGGATTTTCAATTTAGGGGGAGTGTTAAGACAAAATTGGGGGGTAAGTGGAGTTTCGCACCATTTCTATAGCTGTTTGACCGTAAAGGTTTCGATTGACCGGAAGATGTATTAATTCCATGACTCCTAAATTAATTCCATGACTCCATTTGTTTCACTAGATATAGACATAGATAGAATAAAAGAAAGAAAGAGAGAAAGAAAGAAAGATACTACTGTAATATTTTTCTCTCACACATCATTAATCCACCCCGATCCACCACTAACCCGAAAATAATAAAACGAAATCCGTAAGCAACATCTATTACTTTTACACGCTTACGTGTAAAGTCTATTAGTATAGCAACACTGTCGTCTAAACTTACGCCCAACCCTAACATTTGTAACTAATATAATCACACACACCCAGGGACTAATGTCGGTGATTTTTTGTATGATGTGCTTTTTGTTTTAACATAAGTGGTTTTCATGTATCTAGATTTTATATTGTATGAGTGCACTTCGAAAACATTTTGCCAGAGGTTGCTTTAATTACTGATAACTTTTCACCCCCTGTGAAATTAAGTAGAAGCCCAAACGTCTCGCGAAAGCAATTAACTGGAGGAAATGTTTTATGCTAAAACGAATGCCTGGTTTTGAACTTGAATTTTATTGATGACCTAAGGCATCTGAGACGCAGGCCGGGATAGGGTAGGGGAAAGGATTTGGAGAGGTTTCGGCCAAGGCCTATGTTAAAGGTGCCATCTCGGCATTTTAATTAAGAAATATTAGAATTCTCTATTATATGTTCAAAGTTACCAGAATTGCTGTACACCATGTACAAATTCTACAGAGAGTAAGTAATCTTTTCACGCCACAAACTACACACCAGTATATGCGATCCAAAAAGAAAGACTCTAATATGTTTGTGTCGAGTGTAGTATAGCATACCATGTATTGAGCTTCAGTAATTATCAACAATGCACTTCAAGTACGAATTTATTGGTAGATATTCGAATTTATTTATTTTCACAAAAATAAAAATATTTTCTTTTATATTTCTATAAAGATCCATTAAAAAAATAATTGCATTTATGATTTGACCGGTGCAAAATGTTCTTGAACTGCCTACACTGAAACAGAACGCGTCAGTTGTATATACTACCACAACATGCAGGTATTAGGTACTGATGTGGATGAACAATCACACGTCACAAACATTAAAGGCGTAGCGTAATCAGGTAGTGGTAAACTGCTGAGTTTAATGTGCGATGCTAAACCGTGAAAGAGGGCAGCCCTGGCTCTGCGTATTCGTCTGGAAGACTTTACGTGATACAGAGAGACTGGACGAATAAGAGGATAATCAAAAAGATGTACACTCTAACAGGTGCCGTATTAAGGCTGCGGAAATGGTTTATACAAGACGGACATATAACCTGTTAATTTTGCCCTGGATGACTGTAAGAGATCCATTGAAGGTAGGTGAAGCACATAATAGCATCTTTCCGGGACCTGGAAATAATTATGGGTGTCGGTTCTTCGGGGAATATTATGCGTAGGTGTTTGTAGGGTTATTGGTTATGGAACTACATACCCGAGCGAGATCCACACAACACAGTGCGTAAGCACGTAAGCTGTAGAAAGTCGCAAATCTCGACAGTAACGCTGAACGTGATCTCATCCAGTGTCAACCAGGAACTAGATTCAGCTTATCCAGTATTTTCGAACACGACGTCCAAGGTTGAGTTAGCAAGGTGATGCTGTTAGCAAGCCTAACGTTGGGTGCATATGCAACATTCAACATGTTCAGCTGTGGTGTCTTCATGTGGTGTGGAATACGGTAGTGTTTTTTTTAAATGTCACTATACACATGCCAATATATTATTTCAATAAAAGCTCTGGACACTTACTTCATTTTCTCTGATTAAATAGTGCTCGCCACATTTTAAGTTTTCCTTTTTTTATTTCTAGCTGTAATAGCAAATTAATATCACACGTAAAGAAAGTGCTTTTTCAATTTTAGTGATATTGAAGAACAGTGTTTCAAATGTTCGGGAATCAGCATTACGTAAACCAGAACATCAAAGATTTTATTTCAACAAATGAACTACATGTATTGTCTTCTAGCATAATAATTTGTTAAAAGAAAGGAAGTAGATGGCAGCAGTTGAGCAACAAATGGACAAAGCACGTTCTTTCCGTGTGGTCTTCAAATGGGCCTCTGAATAATAGTGATTCTGGCACTGCGTAATATGCTTTCAAACTATTGCTGACAATTCCCCATAGAAAATGGGCTTATGTATAGAGAGGTAGAAAAAACACCAATGAATAAGCTATACGAGAAGAAAATTAAAATCTTCTAATCTTACCAACTGTTCACACTGTTCAAGTATCCAGGAAAGGCAAATATTGAAGAGAAGGATGCATCAAGTTGGAATATCATAGTTTTTGCAGTCCTGGTATCAGATGTGTTCTTAAAAGCAATGGTAATCGCCATTGGTATTGACTCCCTGAGTAGAAAAAAAACTCACAGTACTAGCAATAATTTTGACGTCAAAATTTGACAACAATATTTTTAAAATAATGCATTCATAAAGGTGTATTTCCAGCATTACAGACAGGCTTCATTAAGCCAGTAGGTGCGTTGGGGGAGGCATATTGTAGCCCAAAATATAGTTTATCATTTGGAACAAAGTAATATTAAAATATATTCACCACAAATCAATAAATTCAGTAGTTGATGAATATTTATACAATTTAATTGCTTTTTCAGAATCTAAAACTGTCATTTTAGAACGTATCACTTTGTGGACTAAAGCTTGTTATTACACACGTGACTAGGCGCGTGTGGGTATATTATACTCCCAATCGGAAGATCCTCGCGCTGGGGATGTGACTGGAACACTGACAAGGATGATTTTGCCCATTTACGCTTTTGTTTTCGGAAGATACTACCGTATGTAACTCAGCAGTATGGCTAACCGGCAAAGGTCTGTGGAAATGAATTTACCGACCTGAGGGCGAGAGGTTGGGGTAAAATTCACCCCCAAGTGCCTGGTTCAGGACATCATGGAGTACGATTTAAATATATCTTACGTAAATTTTATTAGAAGAGCAAATGTATTACCTTTTTAACGAGTAATCTTGAAGGTTGTCAGTAGAGAGCAGTAAGATCGCTCCTCCCTATATATTGAACTGAGGAAATCTTTGCCACCGTTTGGATTGATTGTTTCTCCCTTATACTACAAAAATTCATTGCTTTTAGCACAAGTATCGTAAGGTTCCTAAGATTAAAAAAAGTGCTTTAATATTTAAAACTTCAACAAAATACACAGAATTAAGTTAAACAAATGAAACGACACGAAATTTCATTTCGCAGAAAATTATAAAATTTGCAAGGGGTTTACAACATTTTTATGTAAGGTTATCATTGAACGTACCTTTTAATTTAATGATAGTTTCAGGATAATTATATACTATATTTCAATTTTTTTGTGAAATATATTCCTAAATTCTTGAATTCATTAATGAACAATTCTCATGTGAGGGTCACCTCCTGAATCATTCTTGATTAAAGATACAATTAAATGTTATTTCACTCCCTTCACTTCAGTTAAACCAACATATGAAATGAAACAATGCACATGGTGTTATAATGCCAAAAGTCTAGTATTCTAAGAGATTTGAGAAGAGCTTTTAGAAAGTAACTGTAAAGGTCAGTATCGAAACGTATACCAGGGTAGCGTTTTGAATTCTGCTATAAATTTCGAGCTCAAATTATTAAAGACAAAACATGTAGTGTGACCAAAGATAGCTGAACAATACAATATAAAGATATACATTTGCATTGGGTTGAAGTTACTTTTTATGGGGTAATTAATTCACTTTTAATATTTGATGAAACCCCGAATGCCCACTCGATATTTAATACGTGCGTGTAAATTGAATCCGAACAAAAACACCAGAGGTGCAAAAAGTGGAGCCAAGTTCTTTAGCCCTAAAAAGGTGTGAAATGGGAGACGGATGAGCCAAGTTCCTTGGTGACAGCATGTAACAGGAACAAAGGAACTGGGCGCGAGCTGGGAACAGCCTTAGGGTTGGTGGCGGTGGACATAGTGGGTTTTAGGATCCCCACCACCGTTATAGCTTGAGGATCATGAACCTTGTTATCTCGCGCCAAGTTCCTTTGTTCCTGTTACATGCTGTCACCAAGGCACTTGGCCCATCCGTCTCCCATTTCACACCCTTTTAGGGCTAAAGAACTTGGCTCCACTTTTTGCACCTCTGGTGTTTTTGTTCGGATTTCACAGCTTTTTGTACGTGTATAATATACACGTGTATATACTCGATCGCTCGGCTTCGTTTAGGTCCTCGCCCCCCGTAGCTGGCTGCGCCCCCAACTTCGAATTTTTGGGTACTTACGCCCCTTTATCGTAACCACTCTCCAGGACACTGTGCTTCCATGTTGCAGATTTTTTCCCATTCCCACCACCCGTGGGAATGAGATATTTATTGAAACATAGGGAAGCTTTGCCATATTTATTGTAACCTACTTGTGATGATACAGCAAATTTGCTTCCTGCTGGCGGCCCTAAAATTCACCACCACCAACCCTAAGGCTCGAACATCATCTGGTGTTTTGCTCGGATTTCACAGCTTTTTATACGTGTATATATATATACTGGGTTCGCCTCGCTGGGTGTGCTGCCCCAGAATTCCGTGTGCGCCCCAACTTCAATTTTTTAGGGCTACGCCCCCTTTATTGTGATCAGACTTTCTGGGGACAGCGCCCCATGCTGTGCAGATCTTTTCCCATATCGCCTCGGTGGCTGCACGCTCATAGCGGTGGTTTGATCCATTTATTGAAACATTTTCGTGATGGTACACCTTCATACAAAATTTCGTTTCTCTAGCTTCAGTGGTTTGGAAAATGGTATTTGGGCGGCTATGTTGAAATAAAGAAAGCGATTTTTAAAAAGTTTTCTTACATTGCCGTTACCTACTTGTGATGGTACACCTTCATACCAAATTTCGTTTCTATAGCTCGAATGGTGTGGAAAAAGTTTTTGTGCGGCCATTTTGATCCAATTTAACAACTTTAAAAAAATGTAAATTATTCCTAAACTACTCTTGTTAATACACCTTTATGCCAAATTTCGTATCCCTAGTTCAAACGTTCTGGAAAATGGTTTATGAAGTCAGCCATTTTGGATTCAAAATGATGTCTTTGCAGATATTTTGTAATCTACTAGTGATGATATACCGTCATACTTCGAAATTTCATATTTCAATTTTTAACATCTTTTTTCTTACAGAACCTCAAAATCGCTGATTTCGCAATAAACTCTTGTTCCTGTATAGCATGCTGACGTTTTGTGACACGCGGAACTCGGCTGCATGCACTGCCGTACGTGTTGATACTCCCCTCGATTCGCTCGCGCCGCTGCGCCAAGAATCCCACGGCAGGCCGCGCATCGAACTTGAGAAGTTTGGAGGAACTGCGTCTTTTTATCACAACCAGAATCTGCAGTGCACTGCGCCACATGATGCAGATATTCCCTCATACTCCAGAGC
>JAGDQP010019414.1:2886-34905 GCA_022664845.1 Lepisma saccharinum
CTTATATCTAGATCCTTTGAAATCTAGGATCCTCATATATATTCGGGTCGAATTTCTCTAAAACGAAGAGTTTCTTGATCTAGCTTTAATAAGTAACTTGTTCGTCATTGTAAAAGAACTATCCATTGCGCAAATTCGTAATCATTATCTCAAACACCGTGTATAGCAATTTACGGGAACTGGTGTCCTTTTTTCATCTTCTTGTGTGTGTTCCTTTTCTTCTATCTTTTTTTTTTCTGAAATGGTAATCAACGTCATTATAACTCTTGAAACGTTTGAAGATTTAAGTTTGATCAAACTCCGAGAGCAGCTAACTTAAACTGTCTGTTTATGGGTTATGTTACTCTTCAGAATGCAGATGTTTTTGTCATTAACTAGTACTCTACTTGTGGGAGCAGCAAAGGTAATTTAGATACCATTGTAATAAATAAGGTTAACATAAGCTAATCCTCTAACTTAGCTAGAAGAAATCAAAGCAAACATTTCAGAATGTCGAGTGTAATAAGGATTACAACAAAACACACTAGTAACCACTAGATATGAAGTTTGAATCCTAGAACTGTCGCTTATATTTTAAGCTCATTTTCTATATCAGTGAATGTACAATATCTTTTCTCTGCTGATATATTTTGTATTGTTTATTATGAAACAATTGCGATAGTGGATGAAAGAGTGACTGGAAAGCATATTATTTTAATCTAATTACATTAAAATACTGCAGGGAAACAGAAAATAAATATATGCAATTTTGCATCAAAATCCTATAAAACTCATGAATGACCAGTGTAATTGTGAGAAAGAAAGACGATTCCATTGAGATGGAATAAAGATGCATGGACATTTAGGAACCATGAGCTTGGTAATACAGCTTGCAAAGGCTCTTAGCTAAATATAAAATAGGTTATTCTAGACTGGAATGAAAAGTTAAGCTATAGTTTGTATTTTCTTAACGAGCAAGGAAACAAGATCTCTATGTTGATATTATATAATTACAGAGAGAAAAAAAAGAGGTACAGACACACATCTGTGTGCGTGTGTATGTGTGTGTGTGTGAGAGAGAGAGCGAGAGAGAGAGATGTAAAGAACTGAATGTAGGGCTGTTGGGTAAGACCGGGAAAGACTTGACTGAATCAACAACAAAATACAAATGAAAGTATTGAAGAAATGCTGCTGTGGAGAGGAAAGAACTATTGTAAGAACTATTGTAGGTCTCTCATCCCAGCTCCGAGGCTACAACACATGTTCTTCAATAATCTAAAAAAAATGGAAAGTGAAGGTAGCGGTTCAAACATTAATAAAAGGCATGTTTCACACTCTCTCCTGGTATTACTGGAGAAAAGCATACAAAACCTCCGCCAGAGTTGGCTGTTGTTATAGTGCAAGCACTTTACTATACTGGAGCTCTTAACTCAAGCAGCATGCTAATAGGTCAAAGTAAAATATTAATTTATTGTTTATTAGTAAATATGATAAAACATTATCATGCAGAATATAGCAGTACAAAATATCTAAATATGTACCTTTTTAAGAAGATGAATGTACAGCAATGTGGACAGAAAACATTTTAATGCCAATTCTCTGAAAGCCACACCTTTAAGCTCTTCTCTGTGAATGAGTGTCTTTTTCAATTCTAAAGTTACCTCGAGGACTTGAGTGTAGTGAAAGGTAATATCAAAAGTGTAGGTGTAACGGGAGACACTGTGCGTAGAATAAGAAGGGTAAACTGCGGTGTGGGAAATGCAAGGGTTGTGAGAAAAACGCGAATGAACGAAAGAAGAAAACGACAAAATAAAATGGAAAAGAAAGAAGAGAAAAGGCCACGAAAACACATAAAGTAATAGAGAACAGAAAAGAAATGTTCAAAACGAATAGAGAGAAAACGATGCTAAAGAAAGAGCGAAAAAAAAGAAGGAGTAACAGACGACTACATTTGTCCAGAGTGCAAAGAAGCGTAAATCAATTACTGGACCAAACCTTCTGTCACAACACAGAAACAACTAGACTCTGAAAAACGTTGTGGAGTGCAATGAGAAGGAAACTCAGGCAGAGACGTAGAAAAGAGAAAGAAGTAGAATAGACTGTTGGAATAGAATGAAAGAGAAGCACTGATAAATGTCAGGAGAGGCGGAAATAAAAGACACAAAAGGGAGACAGAGAGAAAGAAATTATGGGGAAAAATGCAACTGTCTTTACAGAAATGGAAGTTCATGGGGGGATGTTTGACATAAAGAAGTAGAAATGGGAGTGGGAGGAATAATGAGTGCTCAAGTATCATTACATGAAAACTTCAAGAGAAGTGAATGGACTCATTTGCTTAACGAGACTTTGTCTGGACTTTTTCTGGTGGGAGGGGGTGAAATACAGAATGAGCTTGTTGGATAATGGTTATATTTCTCGAGGCTACTTGATATTGTTAGCATGTGTGTGTGCTCTTGGTAACATTATGTTGTACGAAATACATAGTTTCTGACTGCTGACAGAGAATATCAAAAGCTCAAACAAAACATTGAAAGAAACAGGGGAAGTGACAGAAACACATTCACATGAGATGCGGGAAATATTTTGAACTGTATCCGCAAGCTCTAATGTAGCACAATATTACTAAAAGCACCACACAGACTGAGAAATTAGTGCACATACATGATACAGAGAGAAGATACTCTTATACTGAGTATACATCAATGAAAGTGAGTTTGTTATTTTTATATGTTCAGAAATAATCAACATATTTCTATGGCAGCTCGGTGTTTCTTGGAAACGAGCGAATCCTTCTGCATAGTAGGCATAAATGTAGAATTTACATCCCCAGCACTGTGATTATTAATTGATTAACCTCTTGTTTTCAATACAAGTTAACATTTTCTATACACTGATTTGAGCAGAAAAGAATGCTATTCACTTTTAACAGATACTATCTTAACAACCTTTTCAATGTTTCAGTTCCAGTGGGTTCCTGTAACACTAAAAAAAGTTATGAATATGAAATTACAAGACTGTAACTGCTAAAACGTGCTTGATCCACTGGATTAATTTTAATACATCAATTAGACTGTTTGTTTTCCTAACAGTAACTATTAGTGTAGTAATAATCAGATATAATTATTATAGATATTGAGTTTGTGAGTTGTGTGTTTTCTCTGCTTGCTGAAATCAATGGATCATTTTCCTACTTTACTGAATATCAATAAAGATTTTTACTACTGTAAATCATTTTAAACCTCGCTTTAGATTCAACAGTTTCTAAGCAAACAGAGCCAACTTTGTTCGTAATAATTACACATGTTCATCAACCATTAGAATAAAAATAATTTCCTCCAAAATGTTCTTGCATACTAGTATTAGGGATGATTGTAGTGTTAGTACTTCATGATAGTTGGAATATTTGATGATACGATTTGGCTACATTGTTTTTAGTTATTATTTTGCTACAATGAGATGCCTTTAGAGATTTCATTCAACAAGAAGTTAAAGATGATTATCACAGTTCTTTTATAATTTAGATTACGAATATAGTGTAGAAAGACAAGGTTCATCTACATAATTACTATAGTGTATCTACAAGGAGTTACGTATGGTAAGTTGATATTTCATTGAAGATGTCGATTGTTGGGTTGGATTTTAGATATTCCCCGGAGGAAGATCAACTGGATCTATTACGTTTGCTTATTGTGACCAGACATTTATTTTTACAGTATTCAAATATAACAGTAATTAGATAGATGTTATGATCACTTCATGGCTAGTAAGTCATGTACGAGTCAGTCATGAAACTTGCAAAGTAATAGTGTACTTTCTAGTGGCACCAACCAATGGAATTTTTCCTGTAAATTATATGAAGAAAATGTACCTGCAAATTATGGAATATTGTTTAACAATAACAACGAATTTTACGTTAATACGTACAATAATTGAAAATCGGAAGACCAATGATGAATTTCTCAAGTATTTGATCCAATCACAGTACAATTCATTCTCGGGGCTTCTGTCTTTTATTTATATTGATAATTGGTACTATTTTTAATGACATTGGCAAAGTTAATGATGCAACTCTTTGATGCCTTTATCTTCTTTAATAGCCGCTTCAAGAAATCGTACACAATTATTTTGTTCGAGTGTTTATACTAACAATTGTAAGTAATTAATTTGTAAACTTAAAAATGTGTAATTTACGGACTAGCTGAATCACGGGGTCTTTCCCCGCACTATTTAGAAATGGTTGGCAACACTGAGAACTGGATCTGTTAGAGGGTGAGCCCTTGCACAGTATTTTCTCTACAATCTCGTGTAATGTTTATACTAACTTTGGTGCAGATTCATTCAACCGTATCAGAGTCATTTGAAAAATTGAATTTCAAAATAGGTTTGCAACACTTACAATTGAGATGCTTCAGGTTGGAGACACCCGAAGTATTTTTCCATTTTATCGAATAATGTGTATGACAAATTTGTTACGGATTCTTTGAACGGTTTGGAAGAAATTTGAAATATTGTATTTATAATATTGGTTGGCAACAATGCCATCTACGACATCCAAAGTAACTCTATTGCCAGTTCCAATACGTAAATACCAAGTTTGGTGCGGGTATATCCAATGCTATAAAATGAATATAAAATATTATAGTTTTGACATTGGTAATTAGCACTGATCAATGTGGCACATGGAGTATCTATCTGACATTTCCCAGTACCTAAATGATAACTTTCGTACAGATACGTCCAATAATATAGAAGTTAGGTGAAATATTGAATTCTTGAAATTGGTGGCAACACTGATAATTGTAACGTATGTAGTGCAAGGAGTACTTCTCTGATCTCCGCACTTATCTAATTACCAAGTTTGGGTACTGATCTGTCCAACGGAATGGAAGCAATTTCAAATATTGATTTAAAAATGGTTGGCAGCACTGACAATTATGACACCTGTAGCACCCCGAGTACCTTTCTGATCTTCCCTAGTATACAAAATCCAGGTTTGGTGCTGACTTGTCCAATGGCACTAAAGGAATTGAAATATTGCTTTTTAAATTAGTTGACAACACTAGCCACAACTGTTACGCCTGTTGGGTCTAGAGTACCGTTCTGTTCTCTCCCAGTACCTAAATGCCATATTTGATGCTGATATGCCCAATAATATGGAAGCAATATTTTAAAAATTGGTTGGCAACACTGGCAATTGTGACGACTGCATTCCCGGATAACCTTTCTGATCTGTCCTAGTATCTAAATGCCAAATTCCTCACTTAGCGCAGGATGCCCATGGGACGTCCAAAATTGGAACAAGAACGTCCAATTTACGTCCAAATTCAACATTGGAGATCCATAAGACATTCAAAGGACATCCAAAACTGGATATCCTAAAGAGATTCAAGTAGGGACATTCAATCAACGCCGAAAACCTGTCTGAAACTGGATATCTCAAAGAGATCCATCTTTGGACATCCAATGGGCGCCGAAAACACGTCCTAAACTGGACTTCTCAAAGAGATCCAAGAACATCAAATAGACGTCAAAGAGACGATTGAAAATGAACACCTTCAGCAAAATTCAAATAGGGATATCATCCAATGCATGTCCAAAACAAGTCCGGAAATGGATATTGCAAAGAAATCCATCTTTGGACATCCAATATGCGTCGAAAACACGTCCGAAAATGTACACTCAGCACTAGGGAGTCAGTGATTCTGCTAGATTCTCTCTGTGGAAGAGGTTTCTAAATTTTAATTTTTATGGCCTTGGACATCTAAGACTCAGACCGTGATAGGGGAGGGGAAATGATTTGAGAAGCTGCGTTTGGCAAGTTTGGTGCGGTTAGGTAAAACTGTGCGGAAGCAACTGAAAAATTGAATTGGTTGGCAACACTGAGAACTCGAAGATACGGAACGTGTCTGCAGCCGGAATGCTTGGTAACATACTGTATCTAGGCTTAAGTGTGAACATATAAAATATATTCATGAAAGTGGGTCCAGTAGTCATTGCTGGGCGATTGAACAAAGGTTCTGCGAAAATAATACCTTTAAGAAATACCGCACATATGAAGAAAATTTAGATTTTTTTTTTATTCAAAGTTGATGAGGCGGAAAGCGTTGAATATGCTATATGATGTATCTTGACGTGAATAAGAACATTTTAAAAGAAAAGTCATATAAATCGGTCTAATAGAAATGACTGGGCGACTGAAAATTTTTTTTTATGAAACTATTTTAATTACGAGTATATAGATTTTCTTTTTGAAAGAAATCTTGAAAATTCGTATTTTATGCTAACGGAGAATGTACGTTTTTATAGAGAGGAAAATTACAAATTCGATTCTGGTATTTCTATTTTCACAGAAATTTGTGTAGCACTAACGTAAAAAGTGGAAGGAAGTGAACGCACCAACAGACTAATAATTGGAAAACCACAGTGATGTTTCTACTAGTTTCCATTACATGGGCCTGCAGGGACCTCATATGAATTACTGTACGTTGATCGTCAGATTTTACAGAGCTTTAATGGACTGATATTACGCACTGAAGGAACATTTTAAGCATGTGTGAAGTAATATTTATTATTTGTACTTCCTCAAAGACACTCTGTTATTTCCTTAGTTTAATAGGATTAGCAAAAATGTACAAATGCCTTCATCAGTATTAATTTACTTTAGAAGAAGCGAATGTATATCTTACAATATCCAGTGCAGCGCACACAATCTACATTTAAACTGTAACAAAAATCTGTAGTATCTACATTACTAATGATAGTTGTTATTTTAGAAATATTTTTCATTTGAGATAATAACCGAACACTAAAACCAAAATGTTTGCGTACTGTACTCACAACCTTTTTTACTGCAACTACTATACACATTTCACACAAATTATTTCAGTATGCTATATATATGACATAATGCACACATCACAGGATATTTCCTGCTGATCGTTCCGTGGGACGGAGGTATTAGGACCTTTTCTTTCTTAGAAGTTCTTGTCGTACGGCTCGTTCCCGTTTCAGTTCAAAAACTACTAGAACATTTATGACTTTCTTCTTTATTCATAAATTGTTCACGCGTTGCGTTATAAAGTAGTAAACTGAGGTCTTTGAGGAACAACTCTATTTTAGAGGAAACACTGGGATGATAATCAGGATCTTATCGAACGAACTAGCATTTAATTCTGCTTTGTCCAGCATATAATCAAATCACACTAGATGATATCTTCTCGTACCTTTCTGACAAATAAATTCTGACTTTCTGATCCGTTACATCTACTCCACTTTCTATTTTATTCTTGGGTTGCTGGCATTGGTCTCTGAATTAATTGCAACATGGTGATGCGAAGTACTTAATAGTAGAAACGTTTTATTCTTTGTGGAGATACGGACAATAGTTGTGTTATTCTTCTTTAACAGTATTGGCTCAACTAGTATTTCAAATTTGTTTAATTCCAGGGTTCTAACGATAATAACTTTCTGCACTAGTTCTGCGATTATGGATAAACTGATTAAGTAATTATATGTTGTGATATTAAGTTTTAGAACAATGTTTCTAGCACTATTTTCTAAGTAGCTCATTTTACGGTTTTCGGATGTAGATAATAACATCAAAGGGATAATTTGTAGAAGTCTTAGATAACTAAATATGTGTATACCATGCTTGATGTGCTTTATTGTGGCATATACTGCATAATACTCAACAAAGTAACAAAAACTTTTCTTTAATTGTATACACCGTAGTCATATCTTGTCATATTTCAGTCTGTTTCGTGGCTACACACCTGCGAAGGTCTTACTTGAACAATTGACTATGAAAGATAGAGGGATCAATTTGAGCACTTAAATGAGTCTTTTAAGTAGTGCTCATGTAGTTAGAATTTAAGGCTGGTTTCCAAGCTTCAGCTGATTACAGGTCAAAAGTGGACATCTCGATTGTTTATCGTTATATGCATGTTGTGTAAGTGTTTCATCCTTTCCTTCGCCGTAATTAGTCCTGACGAAAAGTAAGAGCAAGTATTTGCGTTTTCGTTGGCGTACAAGTACATCTGATACCAACAGAATGGGAACTCGTATATACTAACTTACCCATCAACAATTACTAACAGAGTATTGTATTAGAATCACTCATTATCGATTTTATAAATACTAGGTATTGCAGCCTGGACCGTATTTCCAATATTTTAAGTTCGCTAACATACATTAAAAAATAGTATATCTTTTTACTACATTAAGATAGTAACTTTTGTCTAAACTTCACGTTGTCAACTCAAAAATTTCTTTAACGCCGCAACTATGATGATACAGAGATCATAAAGTAGATGATAGAATTGAATCCTCTGAACTATGTCCTAATGTTTTATTCCTTATATTTGGTACTCGATGCATTCTTCGTAGTTGCCTTGTTAAATCACAAATCATGTAAATCAATAGTCAAAGATACACCTGTTTACTCTTCAAAATCTTCGCACCGTCTAACGTCACGTAAAATATATTTCTTAAATATGTGAATACACTTTTAAGTTCATAAGGAAACTTTTAAGTTCATAAGGACTAGAACGCACACATATTTTGCGATATCTACATAACTGAAATAAGCGAGTGACTGACTCTTAATGCAATCATTAGAAAAATTGGGCCTCCTTACCATGAGGGCGAAAAACTGTTTAACACTCTAATACGCCTGAAGCCCTAATGGATTATGTTCAATCATTCTTTCTTCCCTGCTCGAATATGTACTTCTAACACTTAAGTTAAAGCCTTAAGAGTACTTCTGTAAAACAGTATGTCAAGAGTGGATGCAATCAGAACAACAATTATCATGTAATAATAATTAGTTTAGTCTGGTCATTATGGAACCAGTAAATAATTTAATATTGTAATGAAATTTATATCTTGAATATTGAGTCTTATTACCGTACCAATTTGAAGAAAGTTGGTTTAACAATTCTCATTGCGGTGCGAATCTAAATTTTAACACATCAGTCCCGTTAACGTGGAAACTCTAACCGTAACCGTTCTGTTACTGTAAGTTGAACGTTCAGGTGCAGTTAAAACATGTATGGTTATTCACTCTATCAGAATGCTAATTTTAGAGGGAAGAGACCTGTTTACACAAATACATTATGTGCATTTTAAAGCACTGTGACCACAGAACTTTTCGCCACTCTCAAGCCTTATAAACCTCTAGTACAACGACTACCAATACGTGAAAACTGATCATTATTCCAGAAACCTCGAGGAAGTTATATTTCCAGCAAAGTGAGGTGAAGCCCAGTCAGAGGACTCTGCATATGTGCTACTGCCAAGCTTCAGCAGCGATCGTCCGATTTAGATGATCTATGTTTGGTTGGAAATGTGTCTTCGAGATCATTCGAACGACTTCAATCTTATCTTCGTAGCCGTAGCAGTTCTTGTATTGAAAGTTGTCTATTGTCCTTATTAGTTACTATGGTTACTGGAAACCCTCTAAATCTCGACAATAGTTCATTATACGTGGATGATCTATGAGCAGCCGTTGAACTCGTCCTGCTGAGACTATCACGTCAGTCACCTTCGTAGTTCTAATAATTTATGAGTGAGCCGTTCCTGAGTTGAAATTTGTGGACGGACGGATGGACGTACAGAGATTATCTATGCGGTTTCGAAATCATTTCGCCGATACCTTTCGCACGACACCTCAAACACCTTCTTAGCTCCATAGTAGTTCCTCATTTGAAAGTTTTCGATCGAGGAACGGATAGACAAAAAAACGTTAATACACGCCTTCCCAGCTTTTATTGTTGATGCGTAAAAGTACAAAGTAAATGTATTTTTGCGTTTAGTATAACAGGAATATTTGTCTATTTTTCAGTTAGGTTCACATGAAAAACACATGATGAAGAAATATTTTCATGATGTAGGCGGAACTTCTGTCAAGATGTTGATGGACATTTTGGAACTATTTCTTGATCCACGTTGAAGAGAACAAGAGTTTTGTAAATTTATTTGCTTATTTACCTAAATTTCTGTATTTCTTTAATATATACGGAATTGTCTCTACTTGACCATTCTACGTGTCATAACTTGATTTTAATATATCATCCCTAGATTTAAACCTCGTATCTTCTTATTAAACTGCCACGTATCCATAAAGTTGAATGTTGGCAATAGTAATATTGTACTTTTTTCTGCACTTACAGCCAATTGCTGAGAGCCTGAATGCGATATGCCTTATCTTCGTTCTCCTTCGTACTCATGAGGTTCAAAGATAGGTAAATGCAAGGTCTGTGTAATCTGGTGGATTAAAAAGATTCTCAACAATAATGTTATTGATTTTAACTGCTATCACTATGTTACAAACAACAAAACATTATCTCTGATTAGTCTTTGTATTACATTAGTGACTTAAGATGTCTGTAAGAATTTTTAAGTTTCTCATACAACAACGTTCTAAAATTTACTAACAAACTGAGAAGGAATTTGTACTAGGCATCACTCCACTACCAAAAAGATAGGTAAAATATTTTGAGATTTCGGTAAGCTATTGCAATTTGTTTACGCTCTTATTATTCTATTCTCGTATCTGTAAATAATTGACACAGAATTTTATCTCAGTGCGTATCTCTATAATGCACTTTTTATTCTGCAACGAACTTGAGTGTTACATGTATATTATACAACATATTAATTATTAATTATTTTTTCCCCTGATGTACTGGCCATCTTTTCCCCATGAAGTCACAAACACAATCTACAAGAAACTAAGGATGTTCCGAAATTTCGTGGACTAAAAACACTTCGCCGATTAGGTGTAAGCTGAATCTGTGATTTTTGCACATAAAGATTGTCTGCTGTGTACTTGTTAATGAACGAGTGAACCAACGTGCAGCTGTTCTTTTTTTGCTTGCTACAATAAAAAACATTGCAGTATGTATTACAATGGCGGATGAGAATGATATACCGATAATTACCAGAAAAAGGAACACTATTGAATTTGTGTGAAGGTACGCAAAAGTGGCCAGAAGATGATATAAGAAGTTTACTGTGATGAAACATTGGACAGCTCGAAACTATATTCAAGTGGTGGAAGCGTTTTAATGAAGGTAAACGCAATTTGCTGGATAAGGCAAAACGTAGATGTCCTTCAACATCAGTGAATGAAGACAACGTTATGAAAGTTGCGATATTGTTGAAAGAAGATAGACGTTTAGCGATTCGATGAATTGGCAGCTACAATGAATGTTGATGTAGCAAGATATCACGAAATCCTTAATGAGCACTTGCAAATGTCTCGTGTGTGTTCAAGATGGGTGCCACGTTCACTGGGTGAAGACCACAAGGTCCGTCGCGTTCAGTGTTGCCAGGAATTTCTTCAACGAGTGGAACAAAATCCTCAATTCTTGAACAGAATAATTACCACTGACGAATCCTGGATTAGACATTATGATCCCGTATCAAGCAGCAGTCCAGCAGCTTATGGAAACACAGTGAGCCATCGCCTAACAAGAAATTTGGAGTTTCTGTTTCCTCAAGGAAATTAAAGTTGGTTTTGTGTTTTGATATTCGTGGAATAGTACTGTAGCAATGGGTCTCAAGTAATCAAACTGTAAATGGAGATTATTAAACTAATGTTTTGAAAGTGCATTTGAACGGAGCAATTCGCAAACACGACCTGAATTGCTTCATGAAGAATGAGTTTTACCTGTAGGATAAAGTAAGCCACATATGGCAGCTTTGGGAAAAATGTGAATAGCCTGTAGACCATCCTCCATACAGTCCAGACCTCGTACCATGCGATTTCTAGGCGTTTACAACACTTAAGGAAGAGTTACGCAGAAGGAAGTTCAACAAGGACCAGGAAGTGAAACCCGTCACCTCCAATAACTTACATCAACTCTCAGAAAATTGTCTGCAACATGTGTTTGATATGCTAGTGCATCTGTGAAATCGGTGTATATAGTGTGAAGGGCGCTATTTCGAAAAGGAAACTCACACCAACCCTCCAACTGGCTTGGACTCCGAATAGTGATCTGCCCTCGAACTTTAGGAACAGCCCTCGTACTGATATATTTATTATCACTCCACAGCAGAAGTACACATTATTTGACTGACGTTTTTATTCCTCACATATTAAAAGCTTTTGTACTTCTTCAAAATTATTTTTAAATTACGTTTCTAGAATTATTGCTTAAAGGAACAAAATTATTGATGGACGTTATTGGTAGATGAAAGCTCAGCATACATCACGCTTCGTTCTTCAATATTCTAGAAGTTATATTTCATGCATCGTTTATTTTTGTTTATAACAAGCATCTCTTAAAACGTTTCAAATCTGAATTATGTGTTTCCTTTAACTCAGAATACTATTAAGATTGGAAATATAGAGTCAGTGTCTGATTTTTGCATGATAAAAAGGCAAAACAATTTAACGACAGAAACAATATTTGAGAAAGACGATTTTATAACATGAGTTTTTATGATTGTTTTTATCATCGTGAAGTCATGCAACTAGTTTAGATGTAATAAGGGAGTTTGGCATATAAGCTGCCAATACAAATAGAAGGTAGAAATATATGGAACTCTGCGAAAGAACACATGCGAAGATCATAATCCTGATGATATATGATGGTGAAAATACAGTTATTTTACTGTTCATAAAAATGGAGGAAAGAAACTCTTTTAAAAATCTACCGTGGCATGTCACATAACTTGTCCATATTTTCCAAAGTGAAGGAAGTGCATACAAACAGTGGTGACACTCGGAGTTTCGGGCTCCTTTTCATACACATGGAGTTGTTTTTTTTGTCTTGTTAATCAATTAGCCTTTCTTTTTTTTGTATAACGCCTTTGCATCTGGAAAATATACTTATAGTGCTATTGTAAGAACATCCGTCCAGTAAAATTGATGGGGTTATATTACAGAACAAATATAAAAGCCTCTTTTAACAATTGGCGGGAAAAGTTAATTTATTTTTTCGAAATTTTAGGTCAAGATTGTCACTAATCGTAAGACGGTCGAAAGTCAAATGTAACGTCTGTTGACGCTTTCTCTAACAAATTTATAATTATTAGCTTTAATTTTGTTAGGAGAAATAGTACTTTGAATTTAGTGCATGATGAGTTCTATAAACAACACATTCTGTGGCCAAGTACTAGATTTAAAAATATAGGTAGTTAAATAGGATGATTATGTAAATACTAGAAAATGTGAGTTTATGTATATGAGAGGTCAAGAAGCTCCTTTTATTGTTGCGATGGTGATACGGATACAATTAATCAGATGAATCTGCTTTGGATAAGTTGGTGTTTATTATATGTGTTGGTTATTAATGGAAAACAGCAAATATATACAAATTCGACCATTTCTAGGATATGTTTCTAGGATATAACGAAACCGTCTCATCAAAATAAGGAAGCAATGTGTCTTTGTAATTTGTCCAATTCCGTTTTGTTTCGGAGTTACAGGTTGCCAAAAGCGTTGGAAAATGAATTTTAGAACTTCATATTTCCAATAGCATTAACAGTAGAACTACGGAAGCAATGTCTCCACAAAGACTTCCAACTTGTTCTATCCAAAATTCCATATTTCGAATTTATGCGATGGCTGTGCAAGAGATTCCCCAAAGGAACAAAGGAATTCCCAGAATTTCTCTAAAGTAAATGTAGGACGATTTCGTCCTAAATATGCATGAACTTGCGGACTTTCCAGCAGATAACAATAATTCCTTTGCGCCAAGTTAATATCTCAAACAGATTCCATGTGCCGAGTGATTTTAGTAAAACTGCGTCGTTGCATAACTAACAGGAGTTACAGCTGTTCTCCGAACTGGCATATATTCAACGAATTATTGCTTGATTGGTTATTAATGAGAGAGGATATCATTGCAAATCTCGATAGCGATGATTAATCATGTAAACAGAGCAGTATAGGGTAACAGATAACCGCAGTGGTCAAGTGGTCACAGGTGCCAGATCGTGAGTCACAGCTAGAGTTCCCCGTTCGAGTCCCGGCAGGGAATCAACTTTGTGAAGTTTAAAGGCACAAAGCAAAAGCTTAGTTAATCGAAGCGAGATGGTATAAGGTTATTGGTTACTAAAATGACCCATAAATACAAAGAATATAATTTGATCATCCTTTTTTGTAGAAGTCACGACAAGGGAATGCCACAGATGTAATAATAATTAATAAAAAGGAAATACATGAATGAGACAGATTTGAATTCAGTTGACATAACGTGCACAATATTTCAAACGCATGTACTCTGATCGGCCTGATGGATTTCCACATTTGGATTATGGAATCGGAAAATGTTAAGACTTGTCTATTCATCACGCAAAAAAGTTGAAAGAGAATGGTAACGTGTGGTTTCGTTTTAAGTTAAAAGTTCGAAGTATTAAAATTTGGAACAAGAAATTCTGAAATTCTGTATTTCCAAAATAACAGGTTGTAAATAATTTGAATTTTGTGGAAGTTGAACGGTTGTATAAAAACAAAGATGTAAAGTTTTTAATCTTCTTTTATACAAAGTACTACTTAAAATAAATCTTTGAACATTATGGAGATGAAATTAAATTAAATAGGCAGCAATGTTAAAATTTATAGTCCATAAGAATAAAGTTTTCGATGAATAAGTGTCGGGTTCAGTTAAATTATTTTTATGTCTCTTTCTAGAAATATGTTCTTCTGAACACGGATGTACATAACCGAAAACCGTTCTTAATGCAGGTTTGATCTTTGACAGAATACAACTTTGCCAGATACTATGCATTTGCATATGTATTCAATCGAAATATGGCTTTACCTTATTACCTGCCCCATTTCTTCCCTTCGAAAATTGATTGCTGAAAAAGATATCTCTCAGATTTGTTCCAAACTTTGTCATAGCTGGCTTTACAGTACGCAAATGTAATTTAAAAGACAACGATGCGAATGCTTTGTGTTCCTATCCACTTTCATATTTCGGTTAATTCCACAAGTTTAGCACAAAACTACTTAACTTTACACTGCAACTCACTGCTATACGACCCAATAATGACAACCTCTCCCAAATTCTAAAGAATACAACTTAGGATCCGTGCTCTCAAGCAACGACGCATGAAAATTTCTTTCAAAATGTCTAAACAATTTAGGACCTCTTATTTTGGAATCACACCAATTTTCCCCTCAATGTTTTGCTTCAAATGTCCATACTTGAACTTTCAACTTAAAATGACACCACACTTCACCATTCCTGTTTAACGTTTTTGCGTGCCAACCGTACAAATGCATCAGACGTAAATCCGTTTGGAGTATTGTGCATGTTATATCAACCGAATTCAAACATCTCATTCCTTTCCTTTTCCATAATTATTAATATGTCGGTGACATTCTCTTGTCATGATTTCTAAAAAAAAGGAAGAAAAAATTACACTCATTTTATTTATGGGTTATTTTAGTAACCAAGAACTTTACCCCATCCACTTCCATTAAGCCTTTGCTTTGTACTATTAAATTTCACAAAGTTGATTCTCTACCGGAACTCGAACGCGGAACTCTAGCTGTGACTCACGATCTGGCATCTGTGACCACTTGACCACTGAGGTCATCTTTTACCTTATACTGCACTGTTTATATGATTAATCATCGCTATCGAGGTTTGCAATGACATCCTCTCTCATTAAAAATAAACAACAAATAAATCAATAGTTCGTTGAATATATGCCAGTTCGGAGAATGTCTCGTACTCCTGTTAGTTAAGCGACCATGCATTTTTACAAAAATCACCCTGCAAATGGAATCTGTTTGTTATGCAACAACGCATTTTTTTAACATAAAATCGTTCGGTATACGTATTCTACTTGAGATATCGGCTTGAAGCAAACAAAATATTGTTTCATGCTGAAAAACTGTCATATTCATTATCATTTAACCCATCTTTTATTCAGAGAATTCTCTAATTCCTTTGGCAAATCCCTTAGGTCCAATTGCGTAATTTTGAAGTATGCATTTTTGGATGGTGCATATTTAAACTCTTTGAAGTTACTATGCCGTATCACCTCTACTTCAGTGATGTTGTAAATATGAAGCTCTAATGTTTATTTTCCCACGCTTTTGGCAGCCTGTAGCTGAGAAACTATGCAAATTTAAGAAAGTGTCAGAAGAACTTTCGTCTTGTTTTGATGTAAAGAATCAACTCCAAAAAATGTGTCTGTGTAGTTCATAAACACATGTATATATCTATATCTATAAATAATTAACTTACTTTGCAAAGCAATTTATGAAATGTTCTTAGCTTAAAAGCAACTTCCACACAAGAAAGTGCTGGCAGTTATTTTGCAGCAGCAACCATTGACATAAAAAAAATCAAAAACAAGTTCATTCCACTGTTTCCAAAATACGTAGAAACATGCAAATGGATTTTCCTGAGAGAGAGAAAGAGAGAGGAGGAGAGGAAGGGATAGAAAGAAAGACTTGCAACATCACATCTCGTTACTCCTTGGAAACACTAAAAGAAGAATATAAAGACAATTTCGCTTCTTCACCTTCAACGTCCTTAATCCAGTGTTCCCACCATCATCCGTGTAATTGCATTGTCATACTGAAATGAAAGCAAAGGGAAACAGTCGTAGGAAAGGTTTCCTCTTCTTTTTTAACACCATTGTCCTAATTAGAGAATTGAGGCTTTTTTTTTTATTTTCTTTCTTTTTTTCTACCAGTATTCAGGGGGCGCAGAATACCTTCTCAACTTCATCTATTATGGAAATTACACTTGCAAATTTCAAGAAAATTTAAATAATTCAGTGTTGGGCAGACGTTTTACTTGGTAACAAAATGCCTTTTGGCACGTGGGTGGGGGGATTTCGTTTTTTTATTGGATAATTCGCACACAAAAGGAGATCGTCTTTTACACTTGCCTACAATTTTCTGCATCTTTCCAAGTAAAAATACTTTTTTTCTTTTTCCTTCCAATTATGGAAAATATTCGTTTCTCTCTTTGTATCCCCTTTTTCGTCTGTTCAGTACTGTTTTCTGCCTCTCTTTGTTCCGACTTCTTCATTGTAATTGACGTTTTCTTTGTTTTGTTTTCATTGTGTAAATTTGCAGGGAAAACAGCCCGAAAGAAATACAAACTAGTAGTAACCCACCTTTTGTATTTTGTTCACGAAAGAGAAGAAAAGCACAGATTCAAAATCATGGTATTTTCTCGTGATGTGATTTCAAGGACAAACGCATTACCTACAGGAAACATTTTACTCCTTATATACTGTAACGATTCATTACCTATTATTTTGTTTTCAAGACGTAGAAGGTTTGAAAGATAAAGGGCCCAGATATTGGTTTATCAGTCAATTGGTTGTCCACGTAAGTACATGCATTGTAATTGCTCGAGTACATCCAGATTATCTTCTATATTTGAATTATATTCATCGGGCTATCCTGGGGATTTGTAATCCCAACCCTATTATATTTAAAATGAAGAGGAATGCAGTCGTCCGATCTGACGAAACTAAGCTTCCTCAATATTAACATTTAATTAAACCCAGGACAAAAGGAACTTATAAGTAAAACAACGTTCTCTTTAGCACCTTTAATTTCAGTTACTAACTTCTCACTCCCAGAGCCAGGAAACTGTTTGGGCCGAAGCCAAAGAATAAGTGATTGTACAGTCTGACTGATAAAGTAAAATTTCTTGGTCACCAGGGCCGCTCAGGATGAACTTCTAGCTCATTAAAGCTACTTTCGTCCATGTAATTCTTCTCTTGTTTGGATTTGGAGTTCATAATATTTTTTTTGGAATCGGAGCTCGCACCAGGACTCTCCAAACAAATATCCAGTAGACCCATTGATACCAAGTTTATTGTACTCCTCTTATTTGTTTGTGTCCAATTTGGTCTGGACTGGAGGTGGGCAGTTGTATCGAAGCTTATATTTTTATATAATACTAGGCCTTTTGCATTAAGACTTAGTGTCAGGTTATTTGGGATTGTGGATTCTAGGAAGCAAGAAAAAGTGGAAAAATAGTATTGGAGTTTGTTCTTCTAGCTGTTGGCCTTGTCAGCATAGCATGTTTTTGAGGTTGGCTTGTCCTGGAGAGTTTTAATTTGATGATGTTTGTTTGTAATTTAGATCTGTGCTTTATATATTTAGTATGTTAATAGTTCTTGGTAGGTAAAATTGTGTCTTATTATTTGTTAGTTCATTTGTTGAGGTAAGTTTACTATTATGATTTTTTTGTTTTTACATGATTGGATGTATTTCTTGCGGTTTTACCAGGTGTATGCATACATTTTTGCCGGTTTTCGTGGTAAAGAAAACACGTAATTTTCAAGGGAAATTAATTTTGTTTTATTCAAAATATTGACCATCGGCTTCTCCACATTTCGCCCATCTTTCAGGTATTTGATGCATACCATGCCAGAAAAACTCCTTGTCTTTTGCGGAAAACCATTCATTCGAGACTTTTTCCAACATCTTCGAAATTGCTGAAGTGCTACTCTGCCCGCACGTGCCCCATTGATGCAAAGAGGTGATAGTCAGATGGTGCCAGGTCTGGGAAGTACGGCGGGTGCGGAAGGATGTCCCATCCAAGCGATTTCAAGGTGTCTTTCACTGGTTTTGCTGTGTGAGACGGCGCATTGTCGTGTAACACAATCACTTTGCCATGTCTTCGGGCCCATTCCGGTCGTCTTTCGATCAATGCGTGATTTAAATTAATCATTTGTTCGCGATAGCGTTGTGCATTAACGGTTTCCCCCGGCTTCAAGAGTTCATAATACACAACACCGCTCTGGTCCCACCAGACACAAAGCATGGTCTTCTTGCCGAAGCAATTTGACCTTGGTGTTGAAGGACCGGCTTCGTCAGGTGAAAGCCACGTTTTTCTCCGCTTCGGGTTTTCAAAATAAATCCATTTTTCGTTACCCGTCACAATTCGATACAAAAAGGATTTTCGTTCGTGTCGTTGAAGCAGCATTTCACAAGTGACTTTTTGATTTTCCATTTGACGTTCACTCAAATCGTGTGGGACCCATTTTCCCAGTTTATTGATCTTCCCCATTGCTTGTAAACGTCTGCTGATTGTTTCTTGTGACACATTTAATGCTTTAGCCAATTGCTGTTGAGTTTGAGTTGGGTCATCCTCCAATAACACCTGCAATTGCTAGTTTTTGCACTTTTATGGTCTACTAGAGCGCGCACTGTCTTTCACATTGAAATCACCACTTTTAAATTGTCGAAACCATGTCTCACATGTTCTAATCGATGGAGAGTGTTCACCATATGTTTCTAACAACACACGATGACTTTCAACAGGCTTTTTCTTTTGATTAAATAAGAAAAGCAATGCGTGCCGCAAATGTTCTTTTTCAGGCACAAACTTCGACATGATCACTGAACGATAAAACAAAGATGCTAGTGTTTGGCGGACTCAACTTGTGTGTGTTTGTAGTTTAATGTCAGGCGAACAAAATGACGTATGTGTCACATGAATACGCTGCGTACATTTTGCTGGCGCTATCTCTTAGGTAAACCGGAAACTACTTATGCATACACCTGGTATTTCAAGAAGGCGTCTGTGGAAAGTAGAGGTATGCTATTGTAAAGTTCCGATTTGTTTGCATTGTACATATATTTTCTGTATAGCTTATCCTGAATCTTTCGAATTTCATAATATGATCAGTTTCTATATTTGTATGAAAACGTTCATGTCTATAAATGAGCATCGGTCTGAGAATAGACTGGTATAATCTGGTATTTATTGGAAGTGGAAGTGAAGACCGAGAGTAAAATTTTAGTAATGCATGTTCTTTGAGACTTGTAGATTTTCTATCTTTTATGTGAGGTTTGAATGTTAACCCTTGATCGAAAGTAACGCCTAAATGTTTCGCAGTGCTTTTCGTTTTATTTTTGAGCTTATCTGTTGTGACAAATTTTTCGTTGTCTTTTCTGTTAGCCCGGCCGGACAGATAGAATACTGCCAATTGTGTATTGTTTTGATTCAATTGTAATTTCTAGGTGGGACACCATTTGACAAATTTCAGTGATTTTTTGTATATTTTTTATGGCAGCTTCAGTGATTTTAGCTATTGCCCAGTCAGCAGTATATTCTGCGAAAAGACCTAATTTTGTATTTTATTGTTGCGGTTCTGTGAGTGTTATTAACGTATATTGTGTAACGGTTGGGCTCAGGGCAGCTTCTTAAGGCAATGATGCGGTTTTCGCTTACTAAAAGTAGTTCACCTTTACAGATTTAATGTTTTGGAATATATTTTAAAATGGGAAATTACATCTAGAATTATTAAATTATTTATCCAATTAATTAATATTGTAATCTTCTTTGCTTATTGTTTCTTTCTTTGTAAATAGTTCTGACGCTAATATATATGTATCCATACGCCATGTGAAACGTTCTTCTATAACACACACATACATTTACTAAGTCATACTACTAAAACATTTTTTTAATTCAGAAATTCGTGAATATGGTTCATTAATATATCTAAGAGGATGCAATATGGCAAAATCATCAGCCTTCAAATTGATTAGATTTCAATTCAATTTATATTGCATAACATTTCGAGTTTCGAAAGGGTGAATTTATACATGCTCGGAGGTGACATTACAAAGTGAGGCACTCGCACAACACGAGGGCCGTTACTGGATTAGGCATTTTGTCTCGAGCTCACACGTGTTTAAATTAAAATTTAGAACTTCTTAGGAAAGGTAAATATTCAAATGAAAATTGCTTTTTGCAATTTAATAATGATATGATATTTGGAAAAACAACTATACAACTTGAATACAAGTATTAAATCTAAATTATTTCCTTTTGGTTTATAGTCTACCACATTCTGTAGTTTCTCCTAATTTTCTTTATTGTTGGAGGTATATCACTGTTCATTTAATATGACTATTTATCTATTCATCGTAATAAATGTAGCCGTGTTTGTACAAGTCTTTTTCAACCAAACAGAAGATCTGCTATAAAACTTTCTTTCTACGATAGTTCCCTGTTGAACTTCTAGTTTCTCTTTAGTTGGTTAGTCTTGCTGTGATGTTAGGCTTCGTAGCAAATTTCCTTCTGTACGTCTACCACTCTTCAACGTTAAAAGTTGTTAGGTTATGACTTAAGTACTGTAATTGTGTACGTTCTGGTATTGTTACATAGAACAAATAAACCAAACGTTTGACCCATATAAAGGACCATCGTGAATAAGGTTAAGTATTGGGATTAGCAACGACTATTTCAAACACGGTTATTTCTTAATCAGATGTAGACCTCTCAAATCTGTAGTAAAACTTATTCTGAGAAACAAAATTTAAGATGAATTGGTATAATTCTCCTTCCAACACCAGTGAAGTCATGATGCTTGCAGGTGATAAATCTATTAGCAGTTCTCAGCCGCCTATGGCAACACACAATTGGCCAATTTGTTTACTTTTTGTAAACTGAGGTTTGATTTTAACACATTTTTGTGTTTAAAAATAAAGGCACGTTCTAAGTAAGAAAAAGATTGAGATATTATTTCGTGCTTAAGAACAGATTTTTAAATATTTTTAAAATAATCCAAAACAGTCAAAATAAATTGTAAATTATTCTTGTTCTTTCGTAATTTAATTTACTCTAAATGTAATGTTAACCGTAACATATTTTATAGGAGTGTGATTCAATAAATCACTTTTACTGAGAGTTAACTATACTTAATATACCGAAAAATATGATGTCATTTGTACAGGTATGTTGTCTTTCACGAAGCGCTTATATTTCAGCTACGTATATGCGGTCAAAAGAATTATCATTTTTTATCTCCACAGCGTCTGAGAAGCCTGAACACTCATCGATCGACACGCCGTTAGAGGCCGATCCAACATTTAAAGCAATAATTAGACTGTCTCTTTGAAAAAAAAGCTAATACGCTCGTGTTCATTCTTTATAGCCTCTGTCGTTACAGCAGAGTATGGGAGACCTGATTGCGACGCGTTCAGTATACTTGTGTTGACTCCTACAAACTGACGTTCCTATTCGTGCACCTGCTTTAATTATATGCAGGTAATATCGTAATGTTTTAATTCGACTCTTGGTAGTTGATCGATTTCACACCATCACTAGTAAGAAAACAAATAACTGATAACTAATCTTCCTTGGTGAAATTCTACAGGGGAGCTGTTATAAAAATATCCTGCAAGTGACTATTTTTGGGACACTGGGATTACAAAAACAACATACATATTAAAAAAGGTTTCCTACCAACTACAAAGGACATATATGTTCCTTTTTGCCGATGTTACTCGTAGTCGGCATTCATTTTATCTGTGGGAGGAATTTGGTGTTGTCTGGAATTCATAGCCTTGGAATACTAAGGGGTCGCGCGTTGTTTTGAAATTGTGAATGTCAAGAAATTCTTGTTATAATTTTAAAATTCGTCTAAAGGTTATTTCTTTAAAATATATCCCTAAATGTTTTGACTCTAAAAGTGATTTTATATAATTTTACAAGTTTGTTCAAATATTCGTTTGCTACTTAGAATGTAATGAAGTTAGCAAATCATAGGTTTGATATAATAGAGCCACTAAAACCCAGCTGTTTAAAGAAAACCTTCACTGATTTCTCTTTTCCATACATTGATATGTTAAAACCGCAGGAAAAGAATGTACTTCGTCCAATTTCTTGATTTTACGGGAGAGCGTTTAAAAAGTCCGCAATCACTATAACGTATCAAATAAAGATTTACTTGTAACAAACGGACTATGTATATTCTCTTCATGGGTGATAGTTTGTTAAAAATGCCCTTCAAAGAACTAACAGGTAGTAAGTACTCTTCGAATGGAATAATACCTTGAACTTCTGCAACCAACCTACGGGAAGAACATGGAGGGTTGCATATAGATCAAGGCTAAAATATTTCAATTTTCTTTTCTGCGCAGATCCATTGATTGCTAGTATCAAGTTTTGAAAGTACTATTATACGTATGAGTATCGCGCGTTAGATTATCTTCAGTCTCTCTCTCAATATATATGTATATATATGCTGATGGAGGTAGAAGCTAGCATTCCAGTTAGTGCGGTCTGGGATGGATCAATTGCAGAATGCCAGCCGTTGTTTAATGAAAACACATGAAACATTCGGAAAATACGTAAATAGGAAAATAGTGTGAATTAATAAGAAAGAGAAACTTATACTAGTAACTAAGATATTTCTTTCAAATGATTACTCTGTCTGCAGAAATTAGTAATTATATACATACCTAGAGACTGTTAGAATGTATGTAACTTACGACTTGAAATGTAACGTGATTACACATTGAGTAAAAGATTTGTGCAAGTCTATGGAAATATATCAGATACACTATTGAATTGAGAAGTCTGCTCATCAATGTAACATAACCTAATATAAATTAACAGAATAGGCCACTCTGTGCCAGTAACAATTGAAAGATTGTAGGAATATTTCTTCTATTATCAATAGTGTTCACTATTCTCGTTAACGATTACATTCTACAATGTTAATTGAAGAAAAGGAAATGATAAATCCAAAATGGCATTTGGTAACAATACACCTCTTGTGAATCAGAAGTCCTGACTGGAGGATTAAATAGGACCACAATAAATTGCTGGAGCATTATTCCCCAGAGACTTTAAAAGGTATAAAAAGGAATCAATACTCTCGCACACAGTGAACCGAAGCGATAGACGCAAAGTTGTTCTTTGTGTTTCGATCTCCCCAGAGTGATTTATCCCTATTCCTTGTCCAGACAACACACTTCTTCGTTCCTTTCCACTCGAACTAAATTTTCTCCGCCCACTCCTCTCTATCTTCTTTTCTCTTTCTTTCCTTTCTTTTCTCTCTCTCTTTCTTTCTTTGTCTTCTCTATCCAGCAGCTCTCATTCCCACTTCGTTCTTCAGCGTTGAGATCTTTTCTCCGCCTATGCAATTTCTAACATTTCTCATGTTAGATATTTTGCTCTCTTTTTAGATATCGTGTTCACTCTAGTCCCTTTAAAATCTCTGTCATTTTGCACCTCATTTTCAGATCTGATCATTCAAGAAAATTTTGATGAAATTTTACTTTTGAATAAAGTAAGGTAAACGCACCAGTAATGGAAACTGAAAGAGAAAAGTTGTAAAATACGATTTTCGTAAGGATGGTAATCATTTCACCTACATGAGGTAATTTAATATGTTCTGATGCCACTGAATATTATTCCCTCGTCATTGGTTTCATCTAATATTACTGACATGATGTTGAAGTTAGGTCCATGTACTATTGTTTTCATTGCTATTGTTGGTAGTCTTGATGATATAGAGACATAATAAAAAAAACGTGGGGTTTGTAGAAACCTCCACCATGTTTAGAACTGAAACATTGAAAATAAACGCAAGAAAATGACAGATCTTCAATTACAAACTGTTATTTTTCAGAGTAACAATGATCTATTTCTATAACTAAGCACAATCTTGCTGATGAGGTGTGATCACTCTCACAAATGTGATTAGGACAAATATATATAAGAGGGATCCAAAAGTGTTGAACGAAGCGAATGCTAGGCATGCATAATTTAGTTATGAAAATATATACTAACAATTAAATTATGCTCTGTGATAAACTACCGGCGAACGAGAAAAAATTACTAGAAATGTGGATTATTTATGTTGCCTTCGAACAAACCTTAAGTACCTAACATCTTTTAAAGGAATCATTCACTTTTCAAATGTTCTTTATAGTTTTGCAATACTAGCGTAGAAACGTTCTTTGCAACTAATTTGTGTGACTGTGAGAGTGCGAAATATATTGCCAAAATGGGGATGTGAGGTACAATCAAACCATTTTGGGTTCCCATCCAACATGACATTTAAATACATGATCGTGTTTTAATTAATGATGGAAATTGTGCTAACAGACTCTCCACATTTCAGCCATTAACCCACAAAAAATCGTTCAGTCGTTAGTCCAGATGAACACAAGTGAAATGTATAAACTACAAAAAATATCAGAAGTAAATTTTGAGGGCTAAGATGTTGATTGTTATGAATATTTAGAGATAACGTGAAGATTATAATGAATAATCCGAAACGTGATATTACGCATATACATGTGTGCATGCAATATATAAATACCATAAGCAAAGATTGTAGTGTTAAAAATTGGAAGCAATCAGCTAAATAAAAGCCACAAATTTCAAGTATGAAATCGGATTCTCTTATCTACATTCATTGGTGTGTTAGGCTGCGTTGTAGACGGACTGAGAAATGCAAATTAAAATTGTTTTCGGTTTCTTATAGGAGAAAGATCATTAATATGTATAGAAGTGGGGTCTAATCGTATTTAATTTTAGTAAGAAAAAGATCGGCAAATAATACTGTTATTTGCTCATTTTAAGCAGAGAGTGGATTTAAGTTTAACTTCCTTTTAATTATCCTCTTCTGCACGGTTCTTGCTGTACGGAAACTAATGGGTGATTCATGAGCTATTTATTGCACTAATTGCATAGGATTCGTATCGCTAAAACCATGAATTGACTCCCCTTCAATGTGAATTTTGTTAATCGAATTAACTTTACAGGGAAGTATCGACTATGAAAAAGACAAATTTTGAGTGGAATGTGCATGTAAGACCAATTGTGTATATGTGTTTTTGTATGCTATTAGGAAACTGCAAGGTATAAAAATGTAACAACTCTTTTCAAAACTACGTGAAAAATCTAGTTTTTTTAAATTTTCATCACCCCAGTCTCTTGCAGAAAGCTCAATCTGGTAACTAATAGCCATAAAACTGATCGAAAACCATCAGCTGCTGTGACCTTGTTCTGTCCAAGTACTTACTATAGAAACAATGAATATTCAAGGCCCGCACCAACTTTGCACTGGCAGAACCACGTTACTATACAAGTGCAGTTATGCGTTATGTTTGATCTGATTTGGAAAACAAATTCAAAATTGTAGTTTTAATCTCAAAATATCGTTTAATTCCTTGTTTACAAATAGTTTATTCAGATCGACATCACTCAAATGTTCGTCTGTGCAGGACTTTGCGTGATTGAGTTAGTAAATTCATACTGTAAGATTAAGAATTTCTTGAAATGCAAGCTTTGAAAATTTGGTATTTCTTATAGATTACGCTTCTCTTTTTTTTGAACATTTCATATTTCATTTTAATTGCTATACTTTTGTAGAGGTTTTCGTCACAAGACCTTCTACCAATTTGCCATACGTATAAAGAAAAATAAAACGAGATGTCAATAATAATTGTTAATCAGAAGAACAGCCTCCGTAGTAAAAAATAGAAGGAACGTATGTTCTTAAAACCACTCCATCTGGCCATATATTGACACTTTTTTGGATGTAAGTATTGGACAGTTTTCCCCCGAAATATTGCCAATACTTAGAAAAGGTTTGGGAATCCACGACTCAAAATCAGTGATAACATTAAGGAAAATGTTTCGATGTTATGGAGAAAAACAGAAAATCAAATTTTAACACATAAAACATGCCTCCCATAAAACATTGGTTCAGTTAAAATTGTTAAACTTCGATATCGAGAATCAGAGTTACAATCGCTTAAAAACGAACTCACCGAAACTATGAAAAAATCCCGGTTCTTACGGTATATGAGTTTATATGGTACGCAATCAAGAAGCACTGTGCTTTTATATTTCACGTTAAGTATTTATATATATATTGTTTGCATCTGCTTCTATAAAACCACGTACAAAGAAGTATCGAAGTCGTGATAATGTCTTGAAATATAGTGTACGAATAAGTTGCGTCATTTGCTTTTAGTTCTAAACAACAAGCGTCTTTCTTTGTGTAATCTTGTTATCTTGATATTTAAATATATATTTTACAAAGTAGCCAAAAATGTTCTTGCTGTTTTCATAGAACCAGAACGTTATAAAAAATGTCTCTTAAGTTTAGTTCTCAAAGTAATCCACATTGGCGTCTATCACCTATTAGCAACATTCCTGTAGATGCTCAATGTCCTGGCGGTAAAGTGGGAGTTCTTGGATGCAAAGAAGTGTGTGAGGGTATCCCGGCAGTCGGTGTTATTGGCGAATGATTTAACACGAAGGTGGTTGATCATGGAATGGAAGAGATCATAATCAATTGGCGCAAGATCGGAGAAATACGGTAAATGGTACAGTGTATCCCAGCCAAGTCGCTGGTATCCCTGGCCACCTGCGCCACATGTGGTCTTTCATCGTCGGCAAGGACGAGTACAACCTTTAGATTCACTAATGCGCACCCTTGAGCTTCTTCTGCTGCAGTGCCTGTTGCACAAGTTCCTATTGCTCCGAGTATAAGTCCTCAGTATATTTTGACGCGGTGGTAGCAGGCTGTAGTGCACCACTTGGTGACTAGTTCACCAGATACAGATCATGATCTTGCGTAGGTGTAAAAGCAGTCTCGTAGTGTCAGAAACAAAGTTCCGAGATGGAAACCAATGTCTGGCACGCTTGAAAGTGTCATACAGGATTCAGATTTTGTTACTGGCAAGCACTCTATCGAATATGAGTGTTTTGCGGTGCCGAGAAATCAACGACAAACAGTCACACGTTGGTCCTTGTTAGCTTCCGACAGTGTGTGGGGTACATTTTCAACTTGTACGACTTCCCTATGCGGTGCAGGCGAAGTCTGTTCCATCAGTAAACTGGAAGTATTGGGCAAGCTCAAAACATGTTTGGCTACTCGCATACTCTATGCCACCTTCAGGGAATGGTCGTCCAGGTCTCACTGCGGGATTAATCGCACAAGGCCAAGTTTCCGCACCTGATATCAGTGCCTGGTGTTGGGTTTATTCACAGCATTATCCTCAAAGGCCTGACCTATTCAGCGACATGATTCGGCTCTGGATAAGCCCACCTTAAATCATAAAGCAGACAATCACGAGTTGCTTCGGAACCTCGATTTGTCCCGCAAAGTGCCAGTTTTGGTCGATATCAATATTTCCAATCTCACCCAGATCACTTTCTCATTACTTAATAGACTTATTTATATCAGTGATAAAGTATTCCCATGTGATGTCAAAAACAGCAATAGCTTTTTGGTTACATTGTATTTGCGATAAAACTATAAAAATAATTTTAGAAAATTGTATTTTCTTGTTTTGGGTAGCAAACTTCTGGCATTATTAATAGTCCACTGAATATATTTTTTGTATTTATCACCTACAATTTTGTGGAAATTGTGTAAGTATTTTTAGTACATTATGAGCCTGTTTATTTACAGTTGTGGTGTGATAATACTAAGAACATTTCAATTGCTCTAATTTTATTGATAATAGTACTAATAAGATTGTTTGTTTACTTTCAATTTCAACAACAATATTTCTTCAAAATTCTCTCCATAATTTGAGCAGAAGATATTTTTTGTGTCCCCAGATACACAAACGTATTAAAGATTACGAATTTGAATAGGTGTCAACAACCCAATTATAAAATGAGATTGTAAGTAATTAACATTTGCTGATCACCATTTTCTGGGAAACAGAAAATATGTGAATTAGAGGCATTTTTTTAAAAAAAACATGGTAATTTTATGTGTTTGTCCTTGACAAAGCACAGAAATTATAAAACCTAGTTTTCAATCAGTTTGGTTAACTACCTTCCTTTACTGATTCTGAATGTCTCAGAATCGATCTAACTAGATGACTGATCAGAACAATAATGTCCTTGTAATGTGGAGACACTTTTAATAAATTAATAACTAGTGGTGTTGTTGTTGTCACTAGAGCTTAAGTATAGTTAGATTATTCTAGACTAGTTAATAAATTACGCATCAGGTTTCTAATCAATTAGGCAACGAAACATATTTTATAGGCTCAAGCTTAGAATTATTGTAGAATTAAATTAGAATTTAATATAGTGGTGAATCTCACAATAAAATTTTAAATCATTACATTCCGACATATAACTTGTATCGAGGATATTTTTTTGGGAAAGAAGAGAGCCTACAGAAGTAGTTACTAATGAATTCAAAGCTTAGACTGACTTATCTCACTCCCTCATTAAAACAGTATTTATACAACTTCAGGTGTTCATGTTGAAACATGAAAACCAGCAAGCATTTCTGTGTCCTCACACAGCAGTGACGTATAACTTTGTTATGATTCCACAATAATTGCTGTATGACGTCAGATCAGACCATTGTCCTGATTTAATGTGGTGCAACATTCGAGTCTCCACATGGAACTCTTAAACTTAATATCTGTTACCATATAGGTTGCCTTGCTTTATTGAACAATTGCTTTTATACAACCTTTTACATTATTTTTCCGTACACAATATTTGTTAATTTAGAGTGAACCCATGCCAATTGCAAATTCCTCCACAACAGTATTTATCAACCCTTTTCATGCCGCGACCCCCATTTACAATGTCTTCTGACCGGCGACCCCCAAAAATACTTTTCCTGTTTATAATAAGCGGTTTCGTTTCACTTTATGTGTGTTGAAGCTTTCAGGAGGCTATTTAATAGAAACACACATGACCCCCGCTACTCAAGATCCACTTGCACACAACCAGCGACCCCCCACGTATAGAAACCCTGCTCTACAACATATTAGAAACAAGAGGTTGGTTTCCAATTTGAGAACCAATGCTCTCAGCGTCCGTTGTATTTATCCAAGTGGATTTGAGTGATATCTGCGAGGAATCTAGTGTAACCTCCAATATTTCGCCTAACTCAACCCAACCTGTCAGAGTAAGTAGCTCATAATTTCTATATTGAAAAGAAACGCGAGAAGAATGAAGTATATTTGAAGTGAGAAAACGCAGAATTACCCCGTTATACGCTGTTTCTTTGGTATACATCTGAAGAATTGTGGATAGACTTACTATTTTATTGTTCATTCTCAGTAGTAATGGTTGTATTTTTATGGTATTCATATTATTCATCGCATATAAAAAGTAAACATAAAATATATATTCTTTAATTGTTAGGAAATAAAAAATCGATTCTTCAATTTAGTGATTCTTTCAAGAAATGTACGGTGACTCTCTATAGAATAGATATGTATCTTTTCTCATTTTTACTGCTCTAGCAGTTGTACTTTCTGAAAAGTCAAATTAAAACGGTTTGTCGATTGTGCGTTTATTGTTTATTCTGTTTCTGGATTGACAACCTGTTCTAATTTTTGAACGTTTTCTTTAAGTGTGTAGAGTTTACACATAGTTGAATCAAGAACAGCTTCCACTTCCCCTACTTTGGTATCGAAGACTTGAAACAGCACGTTATCACGTACTTTTGCTAGAACAATCAACATCTGTTTGCAGTCCTCACTATTTTTGTTTAACTTTATGGATAGGGAGATTGCAACAATATAGATAAAGTGTTAGCTTTGTTCTGGAGGAGTGTAACTTTACGCTTTAAAACTGTACCCTTTGCTAGCAGTTAATCCACGTTCAAAGTTTACACTTACACTAAATCTGACCTGATAGATAAATAAATAAAGTCACTGATAACCACTGCAATGAAACACGACTGTTTATGCACGCAACACGAACCATTCATAAATGTTCTACCACTAGCACGACACGACGAATAACTTTTTATATTAACATAATGTTCATGATGGTTCACTTTACTTCTGGTCTATATCTGGCACTGAAGGACCAATGAATATAATAAACCAAATGCCTGTTTGTCATTTTATTACAATAGAAACACATAAAACAAAACAAAACAATCTTCAATTTCCATGTCTTTCTGTAACAGTTACACTGGACACACCACGCTAAGCAACAACACATATATAACACATACAAATGCTGCGCACACTACACAAAACACAAGTGGGTGCCTTGTAAACCCACCAGTGAGAAAAGGAGACTCTATCTCCATGTTTTATCTAATATGAAGGACTATGACAAATCAATTACAATTGCCAGAAATGATACCTGAATGGCGTATACAAATAGCTGAAACGTTAGAATCAATACCCTATATATTTAAGTGCAAATATTCCTTCGTTTGTATACCGTTACCATAACAACCTTAATCATAATTAATGAAATTTTAACCCCAGTCACTTCCATGATTGCACACTAATGGGTTACTTTATTTTTTCTGTTTCCGTCTGTTCTGCAAATAGGATGTATTTTAAGATTCGTAAATGGGGAAATATTCTTCAGTTAGGTAACGAACATGTGTGAAACGGTAAGGGACTCTGTACTTCCGTATCACATTTATTTTGAATTATTTGTGCCATTATCAATTGAAGCACAAATTTGCATTTATCTCACGTTACCATGTTAACTTTTCGCAAATTGAGGTTTTTTATACACGTGAAACCTCGAAGTGTCTATATGCCACATTTAGTTCAATCAGTTCAACCATTATTACATTAGAACACAAACAGATTATATTGGGTATCTTCGTCATGGAGAAAGTTCAAATTTCCATTTATAAGTACGGAGTTCTAAATGTTTTCAGTTTTTCTTTTCAGGCACGTGTTCCAATTACAGCGAGTGCACAGTTGTATTGATTGTCTGGTCAGGTGGCAGCAGTTCGCGATGCACGATACCTCAAACAGTACACAAAACACAAAGTACAATCTTTTGCTGAAGCAATGTTGGTTTAAGTAGGTGTTCATATGGTTCGAACCGATGATGACGACACTTCAGTGTTTAGTAAAAGAAAACATTTCTCATTGCAGGTCAGAACACTGTCCAGAAACATATCCTTGTACTGACGAGACAGGAAAGAAACACAGTCATTTGCTTGTATCGCTTTGTCAGCCAGAAGCAACTAATGTGGGACACATCGTACCACTTTATACCGTTTCGAATAGTTTCCGCACACAATGCTTCACATGTTTGGCCATTATCGACTTCAAGGGACGTTCTGTACGAGGTGCGTCCCAGATGGAATTCATCTTCGTCCTTAAATGTGTTAAACAATCGTTATACTGTCTCCTTATTTGCCATATTCAACAGAATACCTGGCATATTTTGCTTCCTGCTAGTTTAAATTGGTACAGCAGACAGGATTTATAGCGCTGTTTGGAGTTCCCATGTTTGAGGTGCTCTCACTGACGGCCTCGTTTAACTGTGGTGACTACTACCAGCCGGCTACAAGAGGAAACGCTCACTAACA